>JAREIS010000569.1:0-128382 GCA_030060385.1 Muscicapa striata striata
TTGGGATGGAGCTCGGGTTGGGATGGAGCTCGGGATTGGGATGGAGCTCCGGGATTGGGATGGAGCTCTGGGATTGGGATGGAGCTCCGGGATTGGGATGGAGCTCTGGGACTGGGATGGAGCTCTGGGATTGGGATGGAGCTCTGGGATTGGGATGGAGCTCTGGGATTGGGATGGAGCTCCGGGATTGGGATGGAGCTCTGGGATTGGGATGGAGCTCTGGGATTGGGATGGAGCTCTGGGATTGGGATGGAGCTCTGGGATTGGGATGGAGCTCTGGGATTGGGATGGAGCTCCGGGAATGGGATGGAGCTCTGGGATTGGGATGGAGCTCGGGATTGGGATGGAGCTCCGGGATTGGGATGGAGCTCCGGGATTGGGATGGAGCTCTGGGATTGGGATGGAGCTCTGGGATTGATTGGGATGGAGCTCCGGGATTGGGATGGAGCTCTGGGATGGATGAGCTCCGGGAATGGGATGGAGCTCCGAGATTGGGATGGAGCTCTGGGGACTGGGATGGAGCTCCGGATTGGGATGGAGCTCTGGGATTGGGATGATGGAGCTCTGGGATTGGGATGGAGCTCCGGGATTGGGATGGAGCTCTGGGATTGGGATGGAGCTCTGGGAATGGGATGGAGCTCCGGGAATGGGATGGAACTCTGGGATTGGGATGGAGCTCTGGGATTGGGATGGAGCTCTGGGATTGGGATGGAGCTCCGGGATTGGGATGGAGCTCCGGGATTGGGATGGAGCTCCAGGACTGGGATGGAGCTCCGGGATCAGGATGGAGCTCAGGGATCGGGATGGAGCTCTGGGATTGGGATGGAGCTCTGGGATTGGGATGGAGCTCCGGGAATGGGATGGAGCTCCGGGATCAGGATGGAGCTCAGGGATTGGGATGGAGCTCTGGGATCGGGATGGAGCTCCGGGAATAGGATGGAGCTCCGGGAATAGGGTGGAGCTCCGGGAATGGGATGTAAATCCAAGATTTGGGATAGAACTCCAGGATTTGGATGGAGCTCTGGGATTGGGATGGAGCTCCGGGAATGGGATGGAGCTCCGGGATCAGGATGGAGCTCCGGGATCAGGATGGAGCTCCGGGAATGGGATGGAGCTCCGGGAATAGGGTGGAGCTCCGGGAATAGGGTGGAGCTCTGGGATTTGGATGGAGCTCCTGCAATGGGATGTAAATCCAAGATTTGGGATAGAACTCCAGGATTTGGATGGAGCTCTGGGATTGGGATGGAGCTCCAGGAAAGGGATGAGGGTATCCAGCAGTGCCTGGGAATCCCTGACCTTTTCCAGCCCTTTTCCAGAGCCTCAGCTCACCCTGGAATTCCCACGGAGCCCCTGGAGCCAGCTCAGCTTTTCTTCCGCTCCCTGGGCCCGGCTTTGCTGACTCTTCCCAGGAGCAAATCCAGGGAAAACAGAGCGGAAGGGAAGGCGCTGAGGAAGCAGGATTGGGAAAAAGCCGGGAAGCAGAAATGACGGGAATGCTGAGGCGGCTCCAGGAGTGTCCACATGCCTGGGACATGCCGGGAATTCTGCTGGAGCTGCAAAAATGATCCCAAAATGAACCTCTCCAGCTCCCTGGATCCAGGGATGGGAGCAGGGAGAGTCCCGGAAATTCCAGGGATTCTCGGATTTTCAGGAGTCCCAGCTGCTGTTCCTGCTCGATCCCAGAGCTCTCCCTGTTGCGATCCATGGATCTGTGGAATCCAGGGAAAATCCCACTCCTACAGGACCTCTGGTTGTTTATCCTTGGATACACCCGGAAAGATCCATGGGGGAAGTTGTGGAGTTTATTGGGATGCACCCTGTGCATTCCCAACCCTTTTCCCTGGAAACTGTGGCAGCTTTTCCAGCCTTTCCATGAAAATCCAGGACATCCTGATGAAAGGAAAGGACCAAACCTTCAGGATTTGGGAAGAGAGAGTGAACCAAACCTTCAGAATGTGGGAGCAGGGAATTAACCAAAACCTTGGGATTTGGGATGAGAGAATGAATCAAATCTTCAGGATTTGGGAGAAAGCAACGAACCAAAACTTTGGGATTTGAGAGAAGGGAACAAACCAAACCTTCGAGATTTGGGGAAAGGAAGGAACCAGACCTTCAGGATTTGGGAAGAGAGAAGGATCCAAAGCTTTGGGATTTGGGAGAGAATGAACCAAATCTTCGGGATTTGGGAGCAGAGAAAGGATCCAAATATTCTGAAGCCAGGAGCAATCCAAACCCTGGGGAACTGGGAGCAGGGAACCAACCAAAATTTTGGGATTTGGGAATGAACCAAATCTTTGGGATTGAGGAGAAGGGAATGAACCAAACGTTTGGGATTTGGAAGAGAATAAACCAAATCTTCGGGATTTGGGAAGAGAGAGTGATCCAAACCTTTGGGATTTGGGAGAGAATGAACCAAATCTTCGGGATTTGGGAAGAGAGAAAGGATCCAAACCTTCGGGATTTGGGAGAGAATGAACCAAATCTTTGGGATTTGGGAAGAGAGAGTGATCCAAACCTTGGGATTTGGGAGAGAATGAACCAAATCTTCGGGATTCAGGAGCCGGGAATGATCCAAACCTTGGGGATTTGGGAGAAGAGAGCAAACCAAACCTTCAGGATTTGGGAGCAGGGAATAAAACATCCAGGTCCGAGCGTGGGTCTGCATTTGTCCTTTTCCCTTTATTTTCCCTTTCCCCCATCCCAAAGCCATTCCCTCCCACTCCTGGCTCCCAGCCTGCGTGTCCTTCCCGGAAGGACAAGCCCGGGATGTCCCCGAGCGTTTTTAATCTCCCAAATGCTTCCCAAAATTAATTTTGGAGAGTGCAGGAGCGGGGGAGGGAGCGCTGCCCACGCCCTGTCCTTGGCGTTCATCCCTTGGGAATGCGGGATCGGCGGGCAGGAAGGGGTTAAAGGGAAGGTGAAACATGAAACGGCGCCGGGAGAAAGGCGGGATCTGGAAAAGCTTTCCTGGGATGGAAAACAATCCAATGTCCTCTGGAAGGGCTCCAGGGCCTCGTTCCCACCCAGCGGGAACTCTCCTCTGCAGCGGTCACAGGAAAAGGGCAGAAACGCGGGATCTGGGATGGGACAAGAGGAGTTTCCACCTTCCGAGGGGCTGGGATGCTCCAACACCTGGAATTTGCCGTGGGAAAAGCAGAAATGTGTGGGAGCACGAGTGAGAGGTGACGTCAGAGCGAGGAGTTAAATTATGATGGGCAAAAAAAAAGGAGGTTTTGGGATTCGTGGGATTTCTCGGCTGAAACATCCCCCACCCCTCCCCCCCCCAAAAAAAAACCCAAAAACAAAACCAAAAACCCCACAAAACTCTGGGATGTGCGAGGTGGAATTCCAGCTCAACACAGAGGGATGATCCCTCTGCAATGGCGCCAGGGTGGGAGAAGGAGGCTGGAGTTGGACAGGGATCAAATCTCCAGAATTTGGGAGAGAAAGAACCAAATCTTCGGGATTGGGGAGTAGGGATTGAACCAAATTTTGGGGATTTGGGAGCAGGGAAAGGACCAAACCTTCAGGATTTGGGAGTAGGGAACCAACCAAACCTTTGGGATTTAGGAAGAGAGAACGAACCAGATCTTCGGGATTGGGGAGCATGGAATGAACCAAACCTTCAGGATTTGGGAGCAGGGAAAGGACCAGAATTTGGGATTTGGGAGGGAATGAACCAAACCTTTGGGATTTGGGAGCAGGGAAAGCACCAAACCTTCAGGATTTGGGAGAACAAACCAAACCTTCGGGATTTGGGAGAAGGGAGCAAAACCTCCGGGTCTGAGCGTGGGTTTGGATTTGTCCTTTTCCCTTTATTTTCCCTCTCCCTCACCCCAAAGTAATTCCCTCACCCGCCCTGGCACCATTCCAGAGGATCATCCCGCTGCTGCTGGGCTGGAATTGTTGCCTCACACATCCCAGAGTCTCCTTTTTGGGATGTTTCAGCTGGGAAATTCCATGAATCCCAAAAAAATCTTCGTGCTCCAACAAATTCCTGCTTTTCCCATGAAAGGGAGGGCGTCCCTCACCCACCCCCCGCCAGCAGAGGCAGCGAGAGCCTGGGCAGGTTCCTTAATTAACGCGGCCCCGGGTTAATTAATTACAGTGGCCCCAGGTTCATTAATTAACGCAGCCTCCCAAGGTTCCCTGCCCTGCGTCCAGAGGCTCCAGGCAGTGCCAGGAATCCTTCTGGAAGCGCTTTGGGAGAATGTTAAGCCAGGCTCTCCTAAACCGTCCCGAGCAGCAGCAAAATTCCCAAAAATCTCTGGATTCCCAATCCCTGGAAGTGTCCAAGGCCAGGCTGGAGCAGTCTGGGATAGCGGGAGGTGGAACTGCGGGGGATTTCGGCTCCTTTCCCCCAGCCCCTCTGGAATTGTGGGATAAGCAGCGATTTCCTGGAAAACCTGGGACAAGAGGATGAGGGAGAGTCTAAACTGGGAAAATACGGGAAAAGGGGATGAGGGAGAGCCTGCTCCCAGAAAATCTGGGAAAAGGGGATGAGGAGCGCTGTTCCTGGAAAATCTGGGAGAAGGGGATGAGGGAGCGCTGCTCCTGGAAAATCTGGGAAAAGGGGATGAAGGAGCCCTGCTCCCAGAAAATCTGGGAAAAGGGGATGAGGGAGCGCTGCTCCCAGAAAATCTGGGAAAAGGGGATGAGGGAGCGCTGCTCCCAGAAAATCTGGGAAAAGGGGATGAGGGAGCGCTGCTCCCAGAAAATCTGGGAAAAGGGGATGAGGGGGTGCTGTTCCTGGAAAATCTGGGAAAAGGGGATGAGGGGTGCTGTTCCCTGGAAAATCTGGGAAAAGGGGATGAGGGAGCGCTGTTTCTGGAAAATCTGGGAGAAGGGGATGAGGGAGCGCTGCTCCTGGAAAACCTGGGAGGAGGGAATGCTGGAGCGCTGCTGCTGTGTTCGCATCCCCGGAGCTGCCGGCCGTGCCTAATTAGCGATGTCGAACATGCAGCACGCTCTTGCCTCCAATTAGGCTCGGCTTAAAACGAGGCGCGGGGTTCATTTCACCGAATGTTGGCTTTAATTTGGGCCCAGCTGTGCCTAAACCCCCGGCGCCGCTTTACACAGAGATTAAATACGGAGAATACAGCTCTGAGGAGGAGGGGAGAGGTAACGAGATAAGAGATAACGAGGCCAGCCCCGAACTCAGCCCCGAAATGGGCTGAGCCAGGGGAGGTGTCCCAGCAGAGCTTTGGGGACACCTCCCTGCGGACCCCACCTCCACCCTAAACCACCCCACCCGTGTCCGGGTCAACGTTCACCAGCTGGAGCCTAAGCCAGGTCTGAATCAGGTCCTAAATCAGGTCCCGGACAGCTGGAGCCCGCGGGATCCCGGATTTGCTGCCACCCAAACAAACACGACCCTGTTTAAACTCCCCTGAGCAAACGAGTCCGCCCAGCTCCTCCCGACTCTTCCTGGAGCCTCCGGGCTGCGGCTCCTGGCAGCGTCCGAGGGTTTGACCCCTTCCTGCATCCTGGGGAGGGGGAAGAGGCCAAACCAATCCAAGGGTTTGACCCCTTCCTGCATCCTGGGGAGGGGGAAGAGGCCAAACCAATCCAAGGGTTTGATCCCTTCCTGCATCCTGGGGGGGAAGAGGAGAGGGAAGAAGCCAAATCCGAGGTTTTGGTCCCTTTCTACAACCCAGAGAGTGGGAGGAGGTCAAATCCGAGGTTTTGGTCCCTTCCTACAACCCAGAGAGTGGGAGGAGGTCAAATCCGAGGGTTTGGTCCTTTCCTGCATCCCCTGGGATGGGAACAGGCTGGGTCCGTGGAGGGCTTGGATTGCACAGCTCGAGCTGGGGGCTCCTTCTCTGGCTGCCAGCGCTGCCTGGGGACCCCTCAGAGCCTCGGGGGCTCCGTGCCCCCCTCGGGCAGCACCAGGACCGCGGGCAGGAGGCTCCCGTGGGGCGCCGGGAAGGGCCGCAGCTCCTTGGCCCCGAAGCGCGGCGAGACGGGGTCGGCCAGGAAGCGCAGGTGGAAGTGGCGGCCGAGGCAGTGGACGAGGCTGCCCAGGGCGGCGCAGCGCAGCCCGGCCGGCTCGGGCAGGGGGTGGCTGCCACAGCGGTACCACAGCCTGGCGCTGGCGCTGCACCGCGACACGGTGACATCGGTGCCACCAGCGCCGCGCCGCAGCTGGAAGCGGTACAGGAACCCGTGTGCGCTCAGCAGCTCGGCCGTCCTGTCCTTGTCGCCGACGGCCGGGCTGGTGGCCCAGCTGTCCCTGCGGGCGTCGTAGCGCAGCAGCAGCGAGCGCAGGGTGCCCCCGGTGACATAGATGTCCCCGTCGCACGCGGTGGCCGCGTGGGCCACGGCGAAGGTGTCCCTGGGCAGGGCGGCGGCGAAGGCCCAGCGGTCCCTCCGCGGCTCGTAGCGCTCCACGGTGGCCAAGCACTCGCCACCGATGGCGTAGAGGTGGCCGTCCAGGGCCACCAGCTGGCAGTGCGGCCGCGCCTGGCGCAGGGGACAGATGTCGCGCCAGCTGTCGCCCAGGGGGTCGTAGCAGAGCACGCGGCGGGAGGGGCTCCGCGCCCGGCCCGCGCCCTCCCCGCCGGGCACCACGAACAGGTAATTGAACATGGGGCACACGGCGCAGCCCCGCCCCGCCACCTCGGCCGGCAGCTGGCACAGCTGGCACCAGCGGTCCTCGTCCTCGTCGTAGTAGCAGAGGCGGCCGGGGCGGTGGCCGGGCTCGGCCGGGGGGACATCGGCCACCACCAGGCGCGGCCTCCCGCGGCTCCGCAGCCCCAGCAGCAGCTCCCGCTCGCCGGCGTTGAGGCGGCCGTAGATGTGCGGGGAGCGCAGCACCTGCAGGAGGTGCTGGCTCATCACCTGGAGAGCTTCGTCCTGCAGGGCCCGCAGCTGCCGCGCCTTGGCCGAGCGCAGAACCTCGGAGCAGTTCCCCAAGTGCACCCGGGCGGGGGGCGAGCCTTGGGCGGGCTCGGGACCCGCGGCTGGAGCGCCCCCGGAGAGCCGGGGGGCGATGCCGAGGGTGCTGCCGTTCCAGCCGGGGGAAGGCGGCTCGGGAGGGCGCTCCACGGCCTCCTCTGCAGCTCTGGGGGTGCTGGGATCAGGAATTCCCAAAGCTGGGTTCTCCCCCTGGCCCCGCTCCCCGCGGCGCTGGGATGTCCCCGCGGGGACGAAGGGCAGGGACGTCCGCCTGGACACCGACTCGGAGACGGACTGCACGAAGTAGTCGTAGACTTTGCCCCGCAGGCCAGGCCCGGGCGAGCTGTCCCTGTCCCTGTCGCGGCGCTCCGGCACGAAGTTCTCCTCCACCTGGATCTTGGCCACCGAGGAGAAGCAGTAGGAGGTGTCCGAGCCCGCCTCGCTCGCCGTCAGCAGCAGCCCCAGGCTGGAGGTGACGCTGAGGGTCCGGACGGTGCCCGTGCTGCCCTCGCTGCCCCTCCCGGCTCCAGCCGGGTCCCGCTCCGTGCTCTGGGCGCATCCATCCCCCTCAGTCCGGGCAGAGCAATTCCCCGGGGAGCGCCCGGAGCTCGGGGCAGGCGCGTCCCTCTCCCGATCCGCGGGGCTGCCCCGGGCCCCGGCCTCGGCCCCGGGGTCGTGAGAGCCCGGCCCCCTTCCCAGTGAAATTCCCGGCCCCCTTCCCAGTGAAATTCCCGGCCCCCTTCCCAGTGAAATTCCCGGCCCACTTCCCAGTGAAATTCCCGGCTCACTTCCCAGTGAAATTCCCGGCCCACTTCCCAGTGAAATTCCCGGCTGCCCACTTCCCAGTGAAATTCCCAGCTCACTTCCCAGTGAAATTCTCGGCCCACTTCCCAGTGAAATTCCCGGCTCACTTCCCACCTCGACTCCTGCCTTGCCTCCCAGCTCACTTCCCAGCTTGCTTCCTGGTCCCCTTCCCTGCTCACTTCCCAGCTCCATTCCTGACTTCATTCCCAATTTATTTCCCAGCTCGTTTGCCTGCTCACTTCCCGACTCATTTCCTGACTTTGTTATCAATTTGCTTCCTGGCTCATTTCCTGGCTTTCTTCCTGGATTATTTCCCTTGATTCCCAGCCTGTTTCCCCACTTGTTTCCTGGCTCTTTTCCCAGCTCTCTTCCCGTCCTGCTCCCGGGATCGCTCCCCAGCTCAACCCCTGCTTCGCTTTCTGATTTAATTCCCAACTTCCATCCCAGTTTAGATCCCAACTCCCTCTCTGTCCTGGCCGGACCGAGCGGGGCTTTCCTGGGAATCAGCGTCAGCTCCGAACCCACCTCCTTTCCTTCCTCCTCCTCCTCACTCCTTGGAAAACTCTTCTCCCCCCGGAGAGCCTCGTGCCGCATCCCGAGGCCATTCCCAGATTTATCCCCGCCATCCCTCCTCCTCCTCCTCAGATCCCCATCCCGGTTATCCCCATCCCCATCCCGGTTTTCCCGCTGCTCTCCCGGCGGGATTTTTCCCGAGGGAGGGGAGCGGTTCCTATAAAACCTGAAGGCCAGGGACAGGAGCAGCAGCGCGGCCGCCGACAGGAGCAGCTTCCCGGGCAGCTGCATGTCCGAGTGCCAGGCCGGGGGCACCCGCTGGGGCATTTTTCCATGCGGGAATGCCGAGGAGCCGATTAATGATTTGCCGGGAGAGGCCGGAGCGCGGCGGGTTGGGACAAGGTGACTTTGAGCGGGCAGAGCTGGCAGGAGGCTTCCGGAGGAGCCGCGAATGTTTGGGATGGGCTGGGCTCCAGGGAAAGGTGCAGCCCAGGCAAACCGAGAGACAGGCTCGGGGAAGAGCACAGAGGCAGGAAAAATATCCCCGGGGAGCTGCTTCTCCTTTGTGGTGCTCGAAAAAAGGGTCACGCAACGAAAAAGGAGGGGGAAGAAATAAAGTTGTTTTGCCCAGCAAAGTCTCCTCATCCCTCGGAGCTCCCGGAAAAGGGAGGGAGCAGCAGCCCGGAGCCCCTTGGGCTGATGCCGAGCAGCTGCTCCGCCGCACGGCCGGGTGACGAATTCAGCGGTTGATTCAGTGATTAATTAATTCAGTGATTAATTAATTCAGCGGCCCTGGTTTGCCGCGCGCTGCCTAACGAGGGCTGACGGGAAAGAGCCCTGGAGCTTGTGGGGTCTCTCGGAGCTGGTGGGAAAGGAGCTGGGGGCGTCGGGAAGGGGGAAAATCGCGGCGCTGGGGAGGAAATCGAGGCTGGAGCTCGGCTGCAGCTGTGGGCACGAGGAGAGGGGTGAAGGGAGGAATAAAAGCAGGGAGAAATTCGGGATGGGAAGGGACGGGAGTTGTCATTCCTGAGGGATGCCACAGGGATGGGTGCAACGTGGGGAAACTGAGGCACGGCAGGGCTGCGTTCTCCCCCTGGGAAGGTGCTGGTGGTGGATGCGCTCCTGGCTGGAATTCTAAAGATTTCAGGGAATTCTTGTCCCCAAGAATGCAACAAAGCTTGGACTGTGGTGGGGAGAAAGGCGGGAGCCTGGGGAATGGCCTCGCTTCCCAGCGCTGCCAGGGGAGCGGAATTCAAAGGGATCCAATCCAGCTTCTGCTCCCCAAGGGAACACCCAAGAGAGACAGGATTAAAAAAAAAAAAAAAAAAAAAAATCACGAGGAGAGAAAGAGCCGAACTGGAGGCGGGCGTGGGTGGAAGCTCCTGTTTTCACTCAGGGGCTCGTTCCCTGCTGGCTCCATCCCAATCCGGTGGGATCTTCCCAAGGGATGAACCCGGGAAGTGTGGGGGATGTGGGGGTGACGTGTCCCAGCCTGTGGGTGGCTGCGGTGGGGATGGGCCTTGCCAGGGGTGTCCAGCGGGAGGTGGAGCTCAGGAGCTCATTCCCGGTGTCCTCAACTTCCCAAACCTCATCCCAAGGAGCAGCCGATCCCCAGCAGCCGCTTCCCGCGGTTTTGGGATGGGAGGGGGCTTCTGAACCCCCTCGGGGCAGGTTCTGCTCCATCCCTGGGTGTGGAGCCCCTGCCCAGGCTGGGCTGCTGAAATTCCCGTGCTGCAGGAGATGGGGCTGGGTCCCCAGATTCTCCAGGGCTGCTCCCAGCTGGGGGATCCTGTCCTAAACACCAGCAATGTTTTTATATCCCTGAAGAGGATGGAAAAGGAGCACAGGAATGACCTCCCCGGGCTGGTTTGGCACTCAGGGATCCCTGTGCTCAACACGGATCCACCCATGGCTTTAGGGGAATATTTGGGATGCTGTCCCCTTGTGTGGGGAAATGCAGCAGGGAAGAGCTTGGAGGAATTAAGACATTTCGATTAAAAGCTGGGTTTTGGAGCATGGGTGTTGCCGTGCATCCAAAACAGCGCCGGCCAAGCCCACCCAGCCTCTGTCCTCCATCCTGTTTGGGATAGAGCCCCACAATCCATGCCTGGGGGGCTCGGTGTGGCCAAAACCTTGGGAAAAGGGGAATTTCTCCTGCCTGGAAAGGCGGGCGGTGCCGGAGCGGAGGGAGCAGGGCCGAGTGTGGAGTCTGGGCACGCGTTCCAGGGCTCGGCTAATTGGGAAAGGGTCTGGCGGCCGTGACCTCCCGGGCCCTTCCCCGCTCCCTGCCGGGGCTTTTATCCCGCGGCTGGATCTACAAAGATTCGGGAGCCGGGAAGGAGGAGGAGGATAAAGGATGAATTATTCATGTGCGCGGCAGCCCCGTGAACCCAGCCGGTAACGAGGGGGGGAGGCGGGGGAGGCACCGAGCGAAGCTCCCGCTGACTTTCCTGCAGGGCCGGAGCATCCCTGGCTCCTGCTATCCCAAAGAATCCATGGATTCCACGGCATAAATCCCCATTTATCCCTGCCCGCCGTGTGAGGGGAGCGGGAGAAGCAGCGCTGACGTCTCGGTGCTTGTGACTCTAATTGAGCGTAATTACCTCTTCCAAATCTGCTCAAACCTTTTTCCAAGTCCCCTGGAACTCGGGAACATCGATAACGCCGCTCCTTTGGGGTTTTCAGCTGCCGTCAGCCCCTCGTGAAGGCGCTGCGGTTGTTTTTTTTTTTTTTTTTTTTTCCCGAGCTAATCAGATCTCCTCGGAAGGTTGTCAGGAGCGGATCTGTCAGCTCTCATCAATAATGGAACAACCGGAGCCGCTCCTTTCCCCTCCAGCCTCCTCCTGCATTATTCACTGCCAGCGCCTCAAACAGCGGCATCGGGAATGGGGGAAAAGGGGATTAACTGGGGCCCTCTGATTTACCTGGAGGGGGCAGGAGGTGGAGGTGGGTCCCTTTGGTGGGATTGTGGGTGGAATCCTTTTGTATCCCTCGTTTTGGAGGGAATTTGGGAAAACAGGCAGCAGCTCTGCTCTAAAACGAGGAGAAACTCCCAAATCCCCTCTCTCATCTGTCTGTGCCGGCGCTGGGAATGTCCCCACCTTTGGCCAATCCATCCACACCACAATTCCTGGGAAAAGACCTGAGCATCCCAAATCGGGGTGGGTTTGGGACTGAAGGCCCACCGAGCCCGGTGTTCCTGTCCCAGCCACTGGATGGTTCCCTTTGGAGGGATTGTGGATGGAATCCCTTCGTGTCCCTCGTTTTGGAGGGAATTTGGGAAAACAGGCAGCAGCTCTGCTCCAAAATGCAGAGCAACTCCCAAATCCCCTCACTCATCTCTCTGAAGGTCCCAACCTTTGGCCGATCCATCCACACCAGAATCCCTGGGAAAAGGGATTTCCGCAGAGATTTTTCCCAGAGCATCCCGAATAGGGGTGGATTTGGGATGCAGACCCACGGAGCCGCTGGCTGGGGACATCCTGGCGCTACTGAGGTGACACCGAGCAGAGCCGGTGGTGGCCCCGCCTCTGGAATCGCTCCTCGTTTCCAGGGTTCCGGGAATGCTCCTCATTTCCACGGTTCTGGGCTAAATCCGCCACATTTGCATTTAAATGGAGCTTCCGGCGGCTGGAAATGCTCGATTTTCCAAGCGAGGAGGCCTAATGGCTGTTTAATCCTGGCGGTTGTTTAATTAGGGCGGGATGAGGCCCCTGGAGCGGCTCCGATGAGTGAGGGAGGCGAGAAGGATCCATGGGAGAGTGAGGGGGAAACCGAGGCAGGGAGAATTCCCGAAGAAATGGCGCTTCCTCCGAAAAAAAGAGAAGATTTTCTGCTGATCCATGGAGTGAAAGCGCAGATCCAATGGGATCAGAGTGCTTGGATGTCATTCCTTCGGGATGGAAGCGGAGCTGCTGATCCTCCCGCACATCCCAGCCAGTCCCGATCCGACTGCTCCCAACCCGAACGAAAAAGCTCCAGGATTTTGTATGGGAAGGAGCTCTGGAGCTGCCGTGGGTTCGTTCAGCTCCTCCAAGGCTGGGAAAGCAGCGAGGTTGGCAGCGGAGCGGGGAAGGGCTGAAATCTGCTTAATAATAATTAATCATCACGGTAATAATGGTGCTTAGCGCTCGTGCGGGGCTTTGGGAAGATGAGGCGCCACACGGCTGCCGGATAATCCTCCAGGATTACGAGTTCCTGGAGAAAAAGGTTTGTGAGTGCCCCATCCTTGGGATCCTTTCCCCTTGGGACATCCTGGGTGCTCCAAACCGAGGAAAAGCAGCCTGGAAAACCTGCAGGATTGGGACAAAACCACCTGGATTTTGCCAAAACACACCTGGATTTTGCCAAAAAAACCCTGGATTTTGCCAAAAAAACCCTGGATTTTGCCAAAAACCCCTGGATTTTGCCAGGAGCCATCGTGCTCCTGCAGGATTGACGCCATCCCGGGATGGGGGATTGGGAATGGCCGGATCCAGGCCGTTTCCATGGGGACAGCTGGCCACGACGCCCGGTGCCGACGGGACGCGCTCAAGTGTGAGCGCTGACATTTGGGGTCGGGAGCTGCCTGTCACTTGTCATTCCTCAGCCAGCCCCGTGCATGGCCCTGACTCCCAGCACAGCCAGAATCCCACTGGATAAACCCAGTGATCCAGGACTTTGGGGCTCCTGGTGCTGCAGGGCTGGGGACGTGTGCTGGTCCTCACCCTGGGGAGGCCTGGAGCATCTCGGGGAGGTGGGAATGCTGCACTTGGGTTTTTCCAGGGAAAATTTGGTCCTTGAATCCTTGAGACCTCCTGCTCCCCTTTCCAAGACCTTGCAAAAGCCCCAGGATGGAGCTGGGAACCCCGAGATGGAGCTGGGAACCCTGAGACGGAGCTGGGAACCCCGAGATGGAGCTGGGAACCCCGAGACGGAGCTGGGAACCCCGAGATGGAGCTGGGAACCCCGAGATGGAGCTGGGAACCCCGAGATGGAGCTGGGAACATCGAGATGGAACTGGGACCCCAAGACAGAGCTGAGAACCCCAAGACAGAGCTGGGAACCCTGAGACGGAGCAGGGAACCCCGAGATGGAGCTGGGAATCCAAGCACAGGTAAAACATGAATTATGACCTTCTCCCAGGAGAGGTTTTCCTTTTTCCCTTTAATTCAATCATCTGAGGAAGCCAAGACACGGAAAGAGACCGAGACTGTCGAGAGTATAGAAAAAAAAAAGAGCGGGAGACCGGATGGCTGGAGGCAGGAACGCCGGGAAGAGCCGGGCAGGGAGGAGGAGGAGGAGAAGGAGGAGAAGGTGAAGCTTCACGTGAGCTCCAGGATCACTGTCAGGGTGAGCGCCAAAACGAGTCTGAAGCCGCGGTGGCCGGGAAGTGAACCTGGAGAGGAGGAAAAAGGGATCAGGAATTCATGGAGCTGCATCCCGGTGCTGGGGGTCAGAGCAGGATGGGGGCACCGCTCGTTAGGAGAGGGATCCCCCCCTCAAACTTGCCCTGGGGGTTGGGTGGGGTCAGGTGGAAATGAGGGATGTGGTGGGAGGGTCTGCGGGGCTGCTTTTGGTGAGAGGATATTCCTGAGGACACAGGAGAGGGCTGGGAATGAGGGAAGGAGAGATGGGAATGAGGTGAGGAGAGATGGGAAAGGACTGGGAATGGGGCAAGGAGAGATGGAAAAGGGCTGGGAATGAGGGAAGGAGAGATGGAAAAGGGCTGGGAATGAGGGAAGGAGAGATGGGAATGAGGTGAGGAGAGATGGGAAAGGGCTGGGAATGAGGCAAGGAGAGACGGGAAAGGACTTGGAATGAGGGAAGGAGAGATGGGAGAGGGCTGGGAATGAGGGAAGGAGAGATGGGAAAGGGCTGGGAATGAGGCAAGGAGAGACGGGAAAGGACTTGGAATGAGGGAAGGAGAGATGGGAGAGGGCTGGGAATGAGGGAAGGAGAGATGGGAAAGGGCTGGGAATGAGGCAAGGAGAGATGGGAAAGGACTTGGAATGAGGGAAGGAGAGATGGGAGAGGGCTGGGAATGGGGCAAGGAGAGATGGGAAAGGACATGGAATGAGGCAAGGAAAAATGGGAAAGGGCTGGGAATGAGGCAAGGAGAGACGGGAAAGGACTTGGAATGAGGGAAGGAGAGATGGGAGAGGGCTGGGAATGAGGGAAGGAGAGATGGGAGAGGGCTGGGAATGAGGCAAGGAGAGACGGGAAAGGACATGGAATGAGGCAAGGAAAAATGGGAAAGGGCTGGGAATGAGGGAAGGAGAGATGGGAAAGGGCTGGGAATGGGGCAAGGACAGATCAGAAAGGGCTTGGGATGCGTCAAGGAAGGATGGGCAAGAGCTTGGGACAAGACAAGGAGAGATGGGCGAGGGTTTGGAGCGAGACAAGGAGAGGTGACCCAGGGTCTGGGCCAAGGCAAGGCCAGCCCCTTTCTGCCCAGCCCTTCCCTCCCCGAGCATTCCCACGGAAATCCCAAACGCCACCAGCACCGCTCACCATTGGAGTCCTCTGGTCCTCTGGGAATATTCGGGTTTTCTGTGGGGAAACAAAGAGCAGGGACAGTTTTAGGGGGGAGGAGCGGGGCGGGGAGCCGCGGGGGGCGCGGTGAGGCCGCGGCGGGGCCGTACCGAAGACGATGAGGCGGGTGTGGGTGTCGGTGGAGCCCAGCGGGTTCTGGGCCGTGCAGCGGTACATGGAGCCGTTGAGCTCGGCCGGGACCCGCTCCAGCACCAGCTCCTTGCCGTCGTGCTCGGCGCTGCCGTCCAGCAGCCGGCTGCCCACGCGCGTCCACGTGAACAGCGGCTCCGGGAACACCTCGTTCTGCAGGGACAGGGGCGGGACAGGGAGTGGGGACAGCAAAGCTGGAGGTGAAATCGTTAAATCTGGCTTGGGTTGGGGTGGGGTTGGGGTTGGGGTTGGGTTTGAGTTTGGGTTTGGGTCTGACTTTGAGATTGGGTTGAGTTTGGGTTTGGGTTTGGGATTTGGTTTGGGTTTGGGTTTGAGTCTGAGCTTGAGTTTGGGTTTGGGTTTGGGTTTGAGTGTGGGTTTGGGTTTGAGTTTGGGTTTGGGTCTGACTTTGGGATTCGGTTTGGGTTTGAATCTGGGTTTGAGTTTGAGTGTGGGTTTGGGTTTGAGTGTGGGTTTGGGTCTGACTTTGGGATTGGTATTGAGTTTGGGTTTGACTTTGGGATTCGGTTTGGGTTTAGGTTTGAGTCTGAGCTTGAGTTTGGGTTTGAGTTTGAGTGTAGGTTTGGGTTTGAGTTTGGCTTTGGGTCTGACTTTGGGATTGGGATTGAGTTTGGGTTTGGGTTTGGGATTTGGTTTGGGTTTGGGTTTGGGTTTGAGTCTGAGCTTGAGTTTGGGTTTGGGTTTGGGTTTGAGTTTTAGTGTAGGTTTGGGTCTGACTTTGGGATTGGTATTGAGTTTGGGTTTGACTTTGGGATTCGGTTTGGGTTTGAGTCTGAGCTTGAGTTTGAGTTTGGGTTTGGGTTTGAGTTTGAGTCTGAGCTTGAGTTTGGGTTTGGGTTTGAGTTTGAGTGTGGGTTTGGGTTTGAGTTTGAGTTTGGGTCTGACTTTGGGATTGGTATTGAGTTTGGGTTTGACTTTGGGATTTGGTTTGGGTTTGAGTCTGAGCTTGAGTTTGGGTTTGAGTTTGAGTGTGGGTTTGGGTTTGAGTTTGGGTTTGGGTCTGACTTTGGGATTGGGATTGAGTTTGAGTTTGAGTCTGCTTTTGGGTTTGGATCTGACTTTGAGTTTGAGTTTGAGTTTGGATTTGAGTCTGAGTTTGGATTTAGGTTTGAGTTTGGGTCTGATTTTGGGGTTGGGTTTGAGTCTGCTTTTGGGCTTGGATCTGACTTTGGGTTTGGGTTTAGGTTTGAGTCTGAACTTGATTTTAGGTCTGAGCTTGAGTTTGGGTCTGGATCTGGGTTTGGGTCTGACATTGGGTTCAGCTTTGAGTTTGGGTTTGGCTTTAGGTTTGGATCTGAGCTTGAGTTAGGGTCTGGATCTGAATCTAAGTCAAGTTTGAGTTTGGGTCTGAGTTTGGGTCTGAGTCTGCTTTTGGGGTTAAGTTTTGGTTTAGTTTTGAGTCAGAGCTTGAGTTTGGGTCTGAGTTTGAGTTTGGGTCTGAGTTTGAGTTTGGGTCTGAGTTTGGGTCTGAGTCTGCTTTTGGGGTTAAGTTTTGGTTTAGTTTTGAGTCAGAGCTTGAGTTTGGGTCTGAGCTTGAGTCTGGGTCTGGCTCTGGGTCTGAGTCTGTGTTTGAATTGGGTTTGGGCTTGAATATGGTCTGAGTCTGAGCCTGGGCTTAGGTTTGAGTTTGGTTTAGAAGGCACCTTTAATCTCCCCCCATCCCACCCTCTCTCATGGGCAGGGACACCTTCCGCTTTCCCAGGCTGCTCCAAGCCTCATCCAACCTGTCCTTGGACACTTCCAGGATGGAACAGCCCCAGCTTTGACCAGCCCATCCCAACGCAGGGACAGTGACGCCACCAAGGCCACCAAGCCAGTCCCACAACCCCTTGGACTGTGTCCGTTGGCCTCTGCCCCACGGGAGCGCTGACCTGGAAGCCCTGCACCAGGATCCGCACGGTGTCCCCCACGCGCGCCCTCGTCGGGGTCATGGTGATCTTGGGACCCTTGGGAGCCACTGCACGGGAGGGGACAGGAGGAGCCGTCAGTGCCACGTGCCATCCCGGCACCGGGGCTGCCCTTGGCGGGGTTAACGAGGCTTTGATGGATGATCCTGGCGTGGAGCGGGGGCAGCCCGGGGGTGACAGCTTGGTGATTGATGGCTGGGCTGGGTGACAGCGGAATGACGGATGGACAGGGAGGGAGAGGAGCCCCCGGGTGGGAGAACGGGAGAGGCGTGAGGCTGATGGATGGCTGGGATGGGGTGGAACGAGGGAAGGAGTTATTTCCCAACCAAGCCTTTCTCCACCCGGAAAAATGGCCAAGAGGGATCAGGTTGGTTTGAAGCCACGGAGATGGACACCTCAGAGGAGCATTCCCAAAAAATGTGGCCTTGGTGAGTCTCACCCGGTTGCTGTCAGCACAGGAGGCAACCCCAAAGCCTGGATGGCACAAAATCCCAAGGACAGCGCAGAAAAAACAGGAATTCCATTTCCCATGCCAGGCTAGGGATGCTCCTCCTCTGTGCTGGAGAGACACTCCACAGGATCTGCTCCTGCTTCCACCTGGGGTTCTGTGGATGTCCCTGCTGGGCCAGAAGGGGGATGGGACATCCCAGGAGCTTCCTGGACTTTCATGGAAGGAGAAGGTGAATCGGGCAGGAGTGAGGTTGCGCTTTGTCCATCCAAGCTTTGTCATGGATGGGACAAAATGGACCTGGACACCAGCCTGGCAGGACACAGAGGGACAGCTTTAGTGGAGACTCTGGGAGCCCTTGGAACAGCCCGAGATGCCCCACAGAGCACGGACTGCTGTTCCCATGAGGGATGTGACCCTCTGCAGCAGGACTGGGCAGGATGAGCTGAAGATAGTCCCACCACGCCCTGGCTGGGACCAAAAGGCAGCTTTTGGGTTGTGTGTTGGTTTAATGCACCTTTTATTTGGAATTCTTCTGTTTCATTTGGAATCTATATTTTATATGTATTTATAGTGTGTATTTATACTGTGGATGTGGGGAAGCGGTTAACGGGGATCTGCTGGGATGGTGTCCAAAAAATGGGGGTGGATGGAAACCTCAGGAGCTGCAGAGACACCTGTGGGGATGAGGAGAGCCCTGGATTTGGGGACAGGGGACAATGTGGGCTGGGCTTTGCCAATCCAGGTCTTGGACCTCCTGGGCAGGAGCAGCAAAGCCACGAGGGGTTGGCCTTGGATCTAAACCCGAAGAGCTCCAGGAAGTGGGAAAATGCAGGATTTCTGTAGGTTTTGGATGCTGGGGAAGAGATTTAATGAGAAGACGTGGGGAAGCCAAGGAGAAGCTCTCCAGGAGATGATGAGGAGCCAAGTGCTCCACTTGGCCGGGAGCAAAGCCCAGGATGCTCCACCTGGCTCCAGGCTGGGAGAGCCTTTCCAGAGGAGTGTCCTGAGGCTGGAAAACCCTGTGGGGAGCTCAGCCTCTCCCAGTGGGAGCCAGGAGAGGGGAGAGGAGCCCAGGCAAGGCGAGAGGTGGTGAAGGACCCATGGATCCCCTGGTCACCTGAGGAGCTTCTGCTCTTCCAGGAGCCTGGAAATGTGGGGAGCCGAATTCCCTGGCTTCAATCCCATCAACCTGTCACAGCTCCACGGGTAGGAGCCAACTGGGGAATTCCCTCCCTGGAAATTCCCACTGGGAAGAGCTTTGTGGCAGCCAATAAGGGTCATGGGATGTCCTTGGATCTCCTGGCACTGGGATGGAGGTGACAGCTCCAACACCCCCCTCCTGCTCATCCTGACGCAGATTCTCCAAAAATCCTCTTTATCCCAGCAAACCCTGCCCTAAACACTGCCCATGGCTGGGGGGCCACAAACCCCTGGGAAATCCCTTCTCCTGCCTGATGGATATCCCAGATTCCCTCTCCTCATCCCAGGTTTTATGGAGCCTTGGCATCACCACCTCTATCCCCATGCAGCCCCATGGGATCCCCACACGTGCCTGAAAACCCCCAAAGAAAAGGAGAAGAACAAAAGGAGAGAGAAAATGGATGCAAGGAAAGCAAAACACTTAGAATTAAAATTTAAAAACCCTTAAAACCCCTGGGGAAAAGGCCCCCCACCCCCCCCCCAAAAAAAAAAATGGGGAGAAAAGCACCAAAAACGAAAAAAAAGGAGGAAAATGAGGACAAAAATCAAAAAATTTTGGACAAATGCCAAAAATTGAGAGAAGAGCAAAAAAATTAAAAGGAAAAGCAAAAAAAAAAAAAAAAGGGAGGAGAAAAGGCCAAAAATGGTAAAAAAGGAAAAAAATATTTTAAAAGGCCAAAAATGGGGGTGGGGGGGGGAAGGCAAAAAATAGAGGGAAAAGCCAAAAAAATGGAGAGTAAAGCCGAAAATTGAGAGGGGGTAAAAAAAAAGGAGAACTAAAACAGTGGGGGAAAAAAATGCAAAAGGCCAAAAATGGGGAAAGAAGGGCAAAAAGTGGGCGGGGAAAGGCCTAAAAATGGAGAGGAAAAAGGCCAAAAACAGAGGAAAAAAAAAATCTAAAAAAAAGTAAAAAGAAAAGCCAAAAAAAAAAGAGGAAAAAAATTCCCCAAAGTGCCAGAAAACCCCGGCAAAGCCCCAGTTTGTAATTTGTTGTCTTACCGAGCGTGACCTCGGACTGCATGGGCATGGAGAGCGCCGGGTGCTTGACCTCGCAGCTGAACAGGGCCTCGTTGTCGATCTGGGGGTTCAGGGTCCATGTGAGGGTGGCCCGGGCCTCGACGGTGCCGTCGCTGACGGGCGCGTGCGTGTGCCGGAAATAATAGATGGGCTCGGCCATGTGCACCCAGCGCGGGAATTCCCGGCTCACGACGGTCTCGGGAATGCTTTCCGTCACCGAATCCCGCTCGGCCGCCAGCCCCGTGGGGATCTGCTGTGGGGAAGGGGTTTCCCATTCCCAGCTCGCCGTCGGCCGCCAGGGATTTGGGCACCTTGGTGTCGTCCAGGTCGCGGTGCAGGAGGTTGCGGGGGGCCCAGCTGCTGGCGCCGGCCGGCGGCTCCGGCAGCGGGGTGGCCTCGATGGGCTCCCCATCCCGTTTGAAGTACACCTGGAGGGGACAAAGGGGACAGTGAGTGCGGCAGGGGTGTCCCCAGAGACGCTTTGGATGGAAGTTCTTCCCACGGTCTTGTGAGAGTCCGTCTAGAGCCTGTATTGACCAACGACCATCGGAAGAAAAGAAGACCCCTGAACTACGGCTTTCGGACTCTGGCTAGCCGGAGTGGGGTGCGGCTTTCGAATGGCCAGGATATGTTCTCATGGTAACCAGTCATAATGTTGGAATTGTGTTCACTGGACGATGGAAGAAACAATGAGACCCCCGAACGTGGGTCCTGCTGACCCTGATAATTGGTCACGCACTGCTCCACTACTTCTGGACTTTCTCCTCCTGGCCATATCATTTCTCACGAACAATGGTTCTAAGCCTCCCCACCTTCTGGCTAAAGGCCACTCGCTTTGGAAAGAGCTATAAAAACCATCCCCAGACCGAAGACCCCCGAGATCTCCCCAGCGGCACTGGACAGCCTATTGGCAGGATCCACGAGGGCTCATCTGACTGTTTGGTAGCTATCCCCCCCGCCGGACCCTCTCTCTCTCTCTCTCTCTCTCTCTCTCTCTCCCTCTATTGCATTTTGGTTTGGCACAAATAAAGTGCATTTCTGCAAAAGTAACTGATATTGTCCCTTTGTGTGTCTTTTGCACGCTGAGATTCTAAAAGAACCTTCACGACCCCCACCCTAATTAGGCGGACCGTGACAGATCTCCATGGAAAGATGGGATCTGGGGAGCGGGTTCGGCCCGATGGAAGAGCGCATGGGTGTGGTGGAGTTTGCACTGGAGGTTTAGCCTGGAAAAGAGGAGGCTTAGAGGTGACCTTATTGCTCTCTACAAATTCCTGAAGGGAGGCTGCAGACAGGTGGGGTCAGTCTCTTCCACCAGGCAGCAACTGACAGAACCAGAGGACACAGTCTCAAGCTATGTCAGGGAAGGTGTAGGTTGGATGTTAGGAAGAAATTTTTCACCGAAAGAATAATAAAGCACTGGAATGCTCTTCCCAGAGAGGTGGTGGAATCATCATCTCTGGAAGTGTTCAAGAAAAGGCTGGACATGGCACTTAGTGCCATGTTATAGTCTATACTCTGAGTCGAGGTGTTAGGACATAGGTTGGACTCGATCATCTTGGAGGTCTCTTCCAACCTCAGTATTCTGTGATTCTGTGATTCTGTGATTCTGTGATTCTGTGATTCTGTGATTCTGTGATTCTGTGACTCTGTGATTCTGTGATTCTGTGATTCTGTGATTCTCTGATTCTGTGATTCTGTGACTCTGTGATTCTGTGACTCTGTGTGTGGTTGCTGCAGGTGTGACAGGGAGGGGTGATCCCGCCGGGAGCTCACCAGTGGCGCGGGCTTCCCGCCGGACACCACGCACACCAGGGTGAAGTTCTGCGCCTGGTAGCGGCTGAAGGGTGCTGGGGTGTCTGCGGCCAGCACTGAGATGGACGTTGGGGGAGCTGCCGGGGCAGAGTCGGGAGGTCAGCATAGAGTCCTCAACAACCCCCATCCCATCCTCATCCTTCATCTTCATCCCCATCCTTCATCTTCATCCCCATCCTCATCCCCATTCTCATCCTTGTTCCCATTCCATGCCCATCTTTGCTCCCATCCCCCTCCCCACCTTCAATTCATTCCCTATCCTAATCCCTGTCCCTATCCTTGTCCTGTCTTTGCCTCCATCCTTGGCCCATCTCCATCCTTGGCACATCCCCAAATCCATCCCCTTCCTCTTCCTCCTCCTCCTCTCCATCCTAGTCCCTAAACCCATTCCCATAGCCATCCTCCTTCCCATGTTCATCTCATTCCCCATTCTCCTTCCTATCCT
The DNA here is from genome assembly GCA_030060385.1 of Muscicapa striata striata. NCBI lineage: Eukaryota > Metazoa > Chordata > Aves > Passeriformes > Muscicapidae > Muscicapa > Muscicapa striata. Next base: position 21,734 of record JAREIS010000569.1, read on the forward strand.
CACCCCTGTCCCCATCCTTGTGCCATCCCCATCATCATTCCCATGGCATCCTTCTCCCTCTCCCCATCCTCATTATTATCCCCAGCCCCATCCCCATTTCCATCCCCTTCCCTATTCCCATTACTATTCCCATTCCCATGTCCATCCCCACTCCCACTCCCACTCCAATCCCCAATCCCATTCCCATGGCCATCTCTACTCCCCATGTTCATCCCATTCCCCATTGTCCTTCCTATCCCTGTCCCTATCCCTGTTCCTAGCCATGTCCCATCCCCAGCTTCACAACCATTCCCATTCCATTGGGGATCCTCATCCCTCTCCCCATCCCTGTCCTTGTCCTCATGCCCATCCCTGTCCCCGTCCCCATCCCCGTCCCCATTCCTGTCCCTGTCCCCATTCCCGTCCCTGTCCCCATTCCCGTCCCTGTCCCCATCCCCATTCCCGTCCATATCCCCATTCCCGTCCATGTCCCCATTCCCGTCCCCATTCCCGTCCCTGTCCCCATTCCCGTCCCTGTCCCCATTCCCGTCCCCGTTCCAGTTCCCATCCCCATCCCCATCCCCATGCTCCCCATCCCTGTCCCCATTCCTACCCCAAGGATGGCAGAACGGTCCCAGTCCCTGCTGTTTCCACACCCTGAGACCCCACCATGGTTTTTTGGTTTTTCCTTGATCCCGATCCCGGTGCTCACCCATCACATTCAGGAACACATTCCCAGAGGCCAGGACCACCTTCTCCCGCGTGGCTCGGTCGTAGATCCCCACATGGCACTCGTAGGGACCATTGTCCGAAATCCGGACCTCGGGAAGGCTGCGGGGGAGGGACAGCACTCACCAGTCCATCCCCACCCCATTTTCCTGTGGGATTCATCGGCCAGCACCCGGATATCGTGGCGTTGGACAGGGATCAATAAACTCTTAAAGACTCCAAAGGCTGTGGGAGGAGCTCAGGAATGCCTCAGCAGCCGGAGTTCCCCGGCACCGACAGCTCCTCTGAGGGGAAGGGATGGCGTTATTGGAAGGAGACGTGGATGGAGCACAAATCCGTGACCACGGGCATTGCCCGCCCAGGGAATGCCAATGGGAAACCTTGGCACGGGCCCTGCCAGGCCAGCACAGCCAAGTGGGGGAGAAAAGCAACAAATCCCAAATTCTGAGTGAACCCAGAGCGCTCATCGATCCGCCTGTTATCCAGAGGCTTTAGATGGACTTGGGGAAAACGGGAGAGGAGGAGTTGTGCCGAAGAATCGGTGCTGCTGGAGCTGGGAATGCTCGGGAGGCTGCACAGGGGTCACTTTGCTGATGGGCAGCAGCCCTGGCCAGAGCCATCCCACCTTTCTGCTCCCCTCCATCCCACCTTTCTGTTCCCCTCCATCCCACCTTTCTGCTCCCCTCCATCCCACCTTTCTGCTCCCCTCCATCCCACCTTTCTGTTCCTCTCCATCCCACCTTTCTGCTCCTCTCCATCCCACCTTTCTGCTCCCCTCCATCCCACCTTTCTGCTCCCCCCATCCCACCTTCCTGCTCCCCTCCATCCCACCTTTCTGCTCCCCCCATCCCACCTTCCTGCTCCCCTCCATCCCACCTTTCTGCTCCCCTCCATCCCACCTTTCTGCTCCTTTCCATCCCACCTTTCTGCTCCTCTCCATCCCACCTTTCTGCTCCTCTCCATCCCACCTTTCTGATCCTTTCCATCCCACCTTTCTGCTCCTCTCCATCCCACCTTTCTGCTCCTCACCACCCTGCAATTCTGCTCCTTTCCATCCCACCTTTCTGCTCCTCACCATCCCTGCAGTTCTTATCCTCAGAATCCCACCTTTCTGCTCCTCAGAATCCCATTTTTTTGATCCCTAGCATCCCACTTTTCTGATCCTCACCATTTCACTTTTCTGATCACTAGTGTCCCACTTCTCTGGTTCTCACCATTCCCCCTTCCTGCTCCTCGCCATCCCAATTTTTTGGCCCATACCATCACCCCTTTCTCATCCTCAGTGTCCCACTTTTTTGGTCCTCAGCATCCCACTTTTCTGGCCAGCAGCATTCCACTTTTCCATTCAGCAGCACCATCCCATCCCATCCCATCCCATCCCATCCCATCCCATCCCATCCCATCCCATCCCATCCCATCCCATCCCATCCCATCCCAGTGCCAGCTAGCACCATTCACCTTCCCTGCTGAAACACCATCCCACCTCTCCAGCTGGGAGCATCCCACATTTCCAGCCAACATCCCATCCCACATTTCCAGCCAACATCCCATCCCACATTTCCAGCCAATATCCCATCCCACTTCTCCAGCTGGTCCCACCCCTCCTTACTGGTCTACAACTTCCTACTTCCCTGGCTGGAAGCATCATCCCGACTTCTCCAGCTGGAAAGATCCCACCTTTCCAGTCGGAAGCATTATCCCACCGCAGTGGATGTCAGCATCCCACCTCTCCAGCTGGCATCATCCCACCTCACTGCCTGGGACCATCCAGCCATTCCAGTTGGAAGCTTTATCCCACCTCTCCAGCTGGCATCATCCCACCTCACTGCCTGGGACCATCCAGCCTTTCCAGTTGGAAGCTTTATCCCACCTCTCCAGCTGGCATCATCCCACCTCACTGCCTGGGAACATCCAGCCTTTCCAGTTGGAAGCATTATCCCACCTCACTGGCCGGAAGCATCATCCCACTTCTCCAGCTGGAAGCATCCAGCCTTTCCAGTCAAGGCCATTATCCCACCCCACCATCCAGAAGCCTCATCCTGCTTTTCCAGCAATATTCCACCTTTCCAGCTGGCACTGCCATTCTGCTGTCGTGGAGAAGGGCATCCCAGCACCATCCCACCTTCCGGCTGGTTGCATTCATTTTTTTTTTGACAGGAGCTCCATCCCTCCTTCTGTCTGGAAGCATTCCCACTTTCCAGAAAATTCATCCCACCTTCTGGTTGGCAGAATTCCCTCTATCCAGGAGATCCATCCCTCCTCTCCAGCAGCCTCATCCCACCTCATCCATCCCATGTGGACGGGAGAGATTCCCTCATGGAGCACCCAGATTAAAAGTCCCACTCAGGGGAATTTTTCCTTCCTTTCCAGCTCCTCTTTTCCCTTCCCTTCGTGCTCCAAGGATCCCCTGGAAGTGACCATTCCCTCCCTTTCATGGATACAACACTTCCAACCCTCTGCCATCTGCTCCAGCCTCTGATTCTCCCTGCATGGATCAGGAATCTCCCGTTAGCAGCACTTTGGAGCAGCTCTGATCCCACTCCATCACCTTTGGAAGGATTCCTTTAGATTTGCACGGAGATTTTGGGGCCTGACTGGCTCGGTTTGATATTCCCAAGGATGGGAGACAGGGAACAGCTGGCCCTGGAAAGGCAAACGCCTGAGTTGGGAACACGGGAAAAAAACGGGATTTGGAAATTCCTAAAGCAGCACCGTAAGATGAGGGTGGGATTTTAATCAAGAGAAAGAGAGGAAAAAACCAGGATTGGAAGGGTTGGATCTGTCCCAGCTTTGTTCCTCACAGCTCAGAGCCGGGATGGAAAGAGGCAGCGCCAGCAGCCCCTGCGCCGCGCTGATAAGGCCGGGAAAACGCTGATAAGGAACAGGGAAAATGCTGATAAGGAATAGGAAAACGCTGATAAGGAACAAGGAAAACGCTGATAAGGGACAGGGAAAATGCTGATAAGGATCGGGGAAAACGCTGGTAAGGAACAGGGAAAATGCTGATAAGGAACAGGGAAAATGCTGATAAGGAACAGGGAAAACGCTGATAAGGAACAGGGAAAATGCTGATAAGGAACAGGGAAAATGCTGATAAGGAACAAGGGAAAACGCTGATAAGGAACAGGGAAAATGCTGATAAGGAACAGGGAAAATGCTGATAAGGCCGGGAAAACGCTGATAAGGAACAGGGAAAATGCTGATAAGGAACAAGGAAAACGCTGATAAGGAACAGGGAAAATGCTGATAAGGAACAGGGAAAATGCTGATAAGGAACAGGGAAAATGCTGATAGGGAATGGGGAAATGCAGATGTGGCCAGCTTCTCCCGGGATAATGTTCCCTGAGACAGTTCCACGTGGAATCACCCTGACAAAAACGGGGAAATGCTGATAAGGAGTGGGAAAACGCTGATAAGTATCGGGGAAAACACTGATAAGGAACCGGGAAACGCTGGTGAGGACCAGGGAAAACGGTGATAAGGAACTGGGAAAATGCAGATGTGGCCGGATTCTCCCGGGATAACGCTCCCTGGGGCAGTTCCGCCTGGGATAGCGCTGATAAGGAGCGGGATAAGGCTGATAAAGCCGGCTCCACCCGGGAAAACACGGATAAGTACTGGGAAAACACTGATAAGGAGCAGGAAAATGCTGATAAGGACCAGGATAACGCTGATAAAGGACCGGGATTACACTCATAAGGACCAAGGACTGGGATAACGCTGATAAGGACCGGGATAACGCTGATAAGGACCAGGATAACGCTGATAAGGACCGGGATAACGCTGATAAGGACCGGGATAACGCTGATAAGGACCGGGACAACGCTGATAAGGACTGGGATAATGCTGATAAGGACCGGGATAACGCTGATAAGGACCGGAATAACGCTTATAAGGACTGGGATAACGCTGATAAGGACCAGGATAACGCTGATAAGGACCGGGATAACGCTGATAAGGACCGGAATAACGCTTATAAGGACAGGGATAACGCTGATAAGGACCGGGATAACGCTGATAAGGAGCGGAATAACGCTTATAAGGACTGGGATAACGCTGATAAGGACCGGGATAACGCTGATAAGGACCGGGATAACGCTGATAAGGACCGGGATAACGCTGATAAGGACCGGGATAACGCTGATAAGGACTGGGATAACGCTGATAAGGACCGGGATAACGCTGATAAGGACCGGAATAACGCTGATAAGGACCGGGATAACGCTGATAAGGACTGGGATAACCCTGATAAGGACTGGGATAACGCTGATAAGGACTGGGATAACGCTGATAAGGACCGGGATAACGCTGATAAGGACTGGGATAACGCTGACAAGGACCGGGATAACGCTGCTAAGGACCAGGATAACGCTGATAAGGACCGGGATAACGCTGATAAGGACGGCTCCTCCTGGGATAAAGTCCTTGGGATGGCCCCCGACTGTGCCCAAACCACTGCAAAGATTCCCAAAAAAAGCGAGAATTAATAGATGGAAAAATAAAGGGAGAATGAACAAAACCTGAATTGGGAAATGCTTCCTCCATCCCCAAACCTTCCTGGGCTTGGCCCAGTTCTTCAGGAGAGCCCAGAATCAGGCAGGACCTTCCCAAAGAAAGCCAATAACTGGGAAAACCAGCTCTGGGAATGATCTCCTCCTCAGGCCGTTCCTGTTTTCCTTGGGGAAAAAAAGGACTTGGCGTGAAAACACTTTTCCCGCCAACATCTCCCAGTTCCACGCCCAATTTCCCGGCCATTCCTGAGGCTTTCAAGTGCCTGGTGCTGGAGCAGGGGAATTTTCTGCTCCCAGATTCCATTTGTTCTACAACATGTGGAGAAAGGGAGGGAAACAGAGCCACCGGAGCCAAGAAAAGCGGCAGCTTTTCCTCACCACGTCATGGAGATATTCCATGAGCAGGGAGGGGATGTTTGATTCCTTGTTCTCCTTTTCCGGGGATTCTCCCAATCCCTCATTCCCTGCACAGGGAATGTTTGATGGAATTCTTGATCCTCGTTCTCTTTCTTCAGGAATTCTCCTTCATTCCATGCACAGGGAATGTTTGATGGAATTCTTGATCCTCATTCTCTTTCTCCAGGAATTCTCCTGATCCCTCATTCCATACACAGGGAATGTTTGATCCTTGTTCCTGCTCCAGGGGTTCTCCCAATCCCTCATTCCATGCACAGGGAATGTTCGATTCCTCATCCCATTAATTCCTTCCACAGGCGCAGGGAATGTTTTCTTCCCGTTTAATTCCCCAATTTTCCTGGTATTCCTGGCTGGGGGCAAGCGATGGCCGAATCCCAAGGACAGCATTGGATTTACGCTGGAAAGGCTGTCCTGGAGTCAGGAATGTGAAATTCCCCCATGGAGCTTCCGAAACCTTCTCCAAACAGGAATTGGTCGTGTCAGGAATTTGTTCAACATCTGAGGAGCAGCTTGGAGCAGAAGATCCAGGAAAACCAAACGCGGGGACGGAGCAACTCCGGAGCAATTCTGGAGCATCCCTGGAGGATCTCCTGAGCACCTCTGGAGCATCCCTGGAGGATCTCCCGAGCATCTCCTGAGCATCCCTGGAGATTCCCTGAGCAGCTCTGGAGCATCCCTGGAGTCTCTGCAGAACATGCCCTGAGCATCTTCTGAGTAACCCTTGAGTATCCTGAGCATCCTCTGACTCCCCTGAGTAACTCTGGAATAACTCCTGACCTACATGAACATCCACGTGAGCATCCAGAGCTTCTCCTGAGTATCCTCTGAGTAACCTTGGAGTGTCTCCTGACCTACCTGAACATCCATGTGAGCATCCCAAGTTTTTCCTGAACATCCCCAGAGTATCCTCTGAGTAACCCCTGAGTATCCACTGAGTAACCCCTGAGTATCCTCTGAGTGACCCCTGAGTGTCTACTGAGTGACCTCTGTGTATCCTCTGAGCGACCCCTGAGTATGCTCCGAGTAACCCCTGAGTATCCACTGAGTAACCCCGGAGTACCTCTGAGTAACCCCTGAGTATCCACTGAGTAACCCCTGAGTATCCACGGAGTAACCCCAGAGTACCTCTGAGTAACCCCTAAGTATCCTCTGAGTAACCCCTGAGTATCCACGGAGTAACCCCTGAGTATCCACGGAGTAACCCCAGAGTACCTCTGAGTAACCCCTAAGTATCCTCTGAGTAACCCCTGAGTATCCACGGAGTAACCCCTGAGTATCCACTGCGTGACCCTTGAGTATCCTCTGAGTAACCCCTAAGTATCCACTGAGTGACCCCTGAGTATCCTCTGAGCAACCCCTGAGTATGCTCCGAGTAACTCCTGAGTATCCACTGAGTGACCCCTAAGTATCCTCTGAATAACCCCTGAGTATCCTCTGAGTAACCCCTGAGTATCCACTGCGTGACCCTTGAGTATCCTCTGAGTAACCCCTGAGTATCCTCTGAGTAACCCCTGAGTATCCTCGGAGTGACCCCCAGGCACCCTGAGCATCTCCGGAGCATTCCCGGAGCATTCCCGGAGCAACCCCTGAGCATCCCAAACTTCTCCCACACCTCTCCTAAGCAAGGCCTGAGGATCCTCCTGATCCATCCCATAATATTCCCTCCCCACCCCTGTTTTCCCACACTTTTCCCACTCTAAATCCACATTTATTCCCTCACAGCTGCACTTTCCCTTAGGATAAAAAACCCCTCTCCAAACACAGCAGGGAAAAACAGCAAAAATCTCCGGAAAAACTCCAAATTCCAAAGGATTGGGAAGAATTTCCCATGGGATGAGCCAGGCCCAGCCCTTTCCAAGCCATTCTGGATAGTTCCAGGTGGAAAACATCCCAGGCTGGAGGAAATCCCAGTTTTCCCCCACTACACTGACAATTTTTCTTACCCCCATGAGGGCAAAAACGAGCTGGGAAAATCCGATCAGGAAATTTTCATTTCCCAAGGAAATGAGGCGGGAAAGAAACAGGGAGGAAGGAAAATGTCATCCCAGTTTTTTTCCCCCTTGGATCCAGCCTCTCCTGACCTTTTTTCCAAGCTCCAGGGTTGGTTTTAGAGCAGCTGGAATGGAGCAGGTGTGGAATCAGGAATAAACCTGGAATTCTGGAAGTGATTCCCACTTGGAATAAAAGCAAGGAGATGCTCCCGTGCCTGTTTTATAAATAAATATGGATCTGTTTTTCCCAATTTTCCCAAACATTGGGTTTCTCTGCCCATTCCCACCTCTAAAAATCCCCATTTTTCCCACCTTTTCCCTGAGAATCATCAGGAAAATGGGAACACCCCATGGATGCTGGCGGGTTCTGCTGGAATCCTTTCAATGGGGCCAAAACTTGGGAGAAAAATTCCTAAAACTTTGCATTAATAAGGAAAAGGGACTCACCGCACGGTGGATTGGTAAACAAGGTCTTCCCTCTTCCGGTAGTTTTCCATCTGGGAAAAGTTGGTGGAAAACATGGCATCGAAGGTGAAAATCTTCTGCTTGATGGTCCCACCATCAGTGACCTGTGGGAAACAATCCCAGAGTCCCAAATTTGGGAATTTTGGGCCCGTTTTGGAATATTTCAAAGGGTTTTTATTCTGAGAATTTGAATAAATTTATTTCGATTTGAATAGATTTGTTTAGATTTGAATGCACTGATTTAGGTTTGAATAGATTTCGTTGCATTTTAATGTAATTTTTAGTATGTTGGTATTTGGTTTTATTTTTATATTAGATTTGAATAAATTGATTTGAATTTTAATCTCTGTTAATAAATACTGTAAATACACTTATTTTAATATTTTATGCGGTGCTTTTAAATACTTACATTAGAATTTTGTTTTTGTTTTTACATCATGATTTCCATATTGATCCATAGAATCCCAGCATCTTTCAGCTTGGAATTTATGGATTTCTGATGTCCCTGCCAAGATGAAATCAAAATCCACGTTTTCCATCCCATTATTCCATTTTCTTGCTGGGAATTGTAATTTTTAAATGGAAAATGGCTTTTTTTTTTAGGACTCATTTATTCCCTGTGTCTCCCAACACCTCTGGATTTATCTTCCCTGCTTCTGAGGAGGAGTTTTAGTGGAAAAATAAGGAGGAAAATGGGAACCAGCTACTGGCAGAGAGTGAAAATTCCCATTTTTAAAAATAAACCAGGAGCAGCAGAATATTTTGGATTTTAATCCTCAAATCCAACATTTCCTGAGGACAAAATCCCAAATCCTCACCCAACACTCAGCCAAAATCCCACTGTTATTCCTGATTTCCTTTTTTCTCACTTTTTAATGGCAAAAAGTGGCTGAAAAGGAGGTAAAAAGAATCCATCACTAAAAAAAAAAAAACAAAAACAACCACTTCCAATTTATTATCCCAGGCTGAGGCTTTTATGGGAAAGAAATTCCACCCTGGCACGGATGTGGGATAAAGAAAAGTGGGGAAAATGATGGGAGTTGTAAATCTCCGGCCTCGGGAAGTTTCCAGGGAAGTTTCCAAGGATTTTTCCTGATTTTTCTTTGTGGTTGAGGAGAAACCTGGGAGCTGCTCCAGGATGGAGAAAGGATCCAGATCCAAAGGGATTTTAGTGATTCTTTCAGGGTGGGAAGCACTGGGAATGGTGGAGGTGGTGCCCATGGATCTGGAATTTGCAGCCTTGGGATTTTCCCAGCACATCTGGACAGATGTGGTCCCAAATCCTGCCTCATCCAAGGGCAGGAAAACATGGATGGATTCACCCTCCGGGAATCCTCACATCCCCTGAAGATTGGGAGTGGTGGGAGGATCCCTGAGGGAATTGCAGGGAGTTAATGGCTCCCAGGAAAAGGCCCCTCGGGAATTCTCTCTCTCCAGGGATCAGCCCTAATTCCAGCCTTTTATCCAAGCCCGGGGGAATTTTTTTGGGAAGAAAAACTCCACAGGAATTTGCAGCCCAACACCTCCTGCTGGGAATCAAAGTAGGAGGATAAATGGGCAGCATCCCATCGTTCCTGTCCCAAGGGATATCTCCACATCCAGGAATTTTAGGAACAGGGGCTCAGGAACACATTCCGGGCGCTGCTTCCTGCATTATCCATAAATCCCAGGAAAAATCTCATTCCTGACAAAACCTGGCTGTTGCAGAGGCAGTTCCTGCCCGCTGCCCTCCTCTCCACAGTGACCCAAAAAAAATCCCGAAATCCATTAAAATGAACATTTGCTGCTCCCAAAATCCATTAAAACCTTCAGAGCCTCCCGTCGGGATGCCCAAAGGATCCAAAATCATCAGGAAGTGACAGATGCAGGATGAAGGGACGAGCTGGGAGTGGTTGGAAAGGGCTGGAATTGGGATCTGATCCAGGTTCCGTGTCCCGAGGATGGATCAATGGATTCCCTTTCTCCAAGCAAATAGAAATTGCCCTGGAAAGAGGGAAAATCCCCTGGAGCGGCTGCAGCGCTCTGTGTCCACATCGGCACCACTGGGAAGAACTCATTATCCTAGAAACCCCTGGATTTAGATTTTTCCAGCCCATTCCCTGGAGAGTCAAACAGGAAAAACTCACTATCCTGGAAAAGTTTGGATTTAGGGTATTTCCTGCCCATTTAGTGGAGAATTGACCAGGAAAACTCATTATTCTGGAAAATTCCTGCTTCACTTTTTCCTGCCCGTTCCCTGGAGAATCAACCAGGAAAATTCGTTATCCTGGAAAACTCCAGATTTATGATTTTTCCTGCCCGTTCCCTGGAGAATCAACCAGGAAAAATTTATTATCCTGGAAAACTTCTGGTTTCACTTTTTCCTGCCCATTCCCTGCAGAGTCACAACCAATGGGAAAAGCTCTGGAAAACTCCAGATTTAGGTTTTCTCTGCCCATTCCCTGGAGGATTGACCAGGAAAAGCTCATTATCCTGGTTTCACTTTTTCCTGCCCATTCCCTGCTCCCAGCAATCCCAGCTCCAGCATGGATTTAATTCCCTTCCTGCTAATTACCCTGAGCACCAAAGTCAATTAATGGAGGCAGAGCTCCAAGGGCTCCCCTCCCTTCCCGCCCTCCATTCCTGGACACCCCAGGATTCCCACTTGGCACAGGGAGCAGCCAGGGAAGGGAGCCTGGCCCTGGTGTGACACCCCAAATCTGCCAACCCCCCTTTGCAATTCCCAGATTCCCAGACTCCAGGCCCAGCTCTGCTTCCCTTCCCACTGCACTGAGCCAGGTTGGAGCCTCCGAGGATTTTCCCTCCTTCTCCTGCTTCCCTGTTATTGTTCCTGAGCAAAGAGAGCAGCTGGGAATATTTTTCCTTGGATTTCCCATCCAGTTCCTGCTCCCTGAACAAGGAGCAGCCCTTCCCTAATGCTCTTCTCCATTCCAGGTTCATAAATAGGCAGGAAAAAGTGAAACCAGGAGTTTTCCAGCATAACGAGTTTATTCTCCAGGGAATGGGCAAGAAAACCCTTAAATGTGGAGTTCACCAGGATAATGAGCTTTTCCTGGTTGATTCTCCAGGCAATGGGCAGCAGAAAGTGAAACCAGGAGTTTTCCAGGATAACGAGTTTTTCCTGATCAGGATGCGGCGCAATCCTGGAGACGCCGGAACCAAGGAGCAGCTCCGGGTGTTCCCGGCCTCATCCCGAGCGGATTCCTCCACCCCCGTCTCCTGCCAAGGCTTTTTTTGGGAACTCTCCAGGTGCAGATCCGTGTTCACACCTGTTCCCGGGCTCATCACACCTTCCGGAGGTGTTGGGGTTGTTGGATGTTAATTAACACCTGTGCTCATGGGATGTGTTCCTGTTTATTCTGGGGAAAATTCCCTTTGCTCATCCCGGGAATGCTGAAATCGGTGGCACTGCAGCGACTGAGGGTTTCCCAGCGGGAGGAAAGGGTTGTCCCAGTCTGTCCCTCATCCCTGGGGAATTGATGGAATTGTGGGTGCTGGTTGCAGTGTGGGACTTCTCTGTGGGGTTTCACCCACTGGATGAAGCTCCTTGGTCTTGGAGTGCACAGATCCCAATGGAATCACTGACCCAGGGGTTAAGGATCCATCCCAGGGGTTACGGATCCATCCCAGGGGTTTTGGATCCATCCCAGGGGTCATGGATCCATCCCAGGGTTATGGATCCATCCCAGGGGTTATGGATCCATCCCAGGGGTTATGGATCCATCCCAGGGGTCACGGATCCATCCCGGGGGTTATGGATCCATCCCAGGAGTTATGGATCCATCCCAGGGGTCATGGATCCATCCCAGGGGTTATGGATCCATCCCAGGGATTCTGGATCCATCCAGGGGTTATGGATCTATCCCAGGGATTACAGATCCATCCCAGGGGTTCTGGATCCATCCAGTGGTTACGGATCCATCCCAGGAGTTATGGATTTGTCCCAGGGGTTCTGGATCCATACACAAGTTACAGATCCATCCCATGGGTTCTGGATCCATCCCAGGGATTGCAGATGCATCCCATGGGTTATGGATCCCTCTCAGGAGTTCTGGATCCATCCCAGGGGTTTTGGATCCGTCCCAGGGGTTATCACAGAATCACAGAATATTGAGGTTGGAAGAGACCTCCAAGATCATCGAGTCCAACCTATGTCCTAAAATCCAACCTATGTCCCAGGGGTTCTGGATCCACCCCAGGGGTTTTGGATCCATCCACAGGGTTCTGAATCCATCCACAGGGTTTTGGATCCATCCACGGGGTTCTGGATCCATCCACGGGGTTCTGGATCCATCCCAGGGGTTCTGGATCCATCCCAGGGGTTACAGATCCATCCCAGGGGCTCTGGATCCATCCCAGGGGTTTTGGATCCATCCCAGGGGTTATGGATCCATCCCAGGGGTTACAGATCCATCCCAGGGGTTTTGGATCCACCCCAGGGGTTATTCCCAACTCCATTCCCCACCAAAGTGCCACCACTGACTTTTCCACCTCTCTGCCCCTTTTCCCTCCCCCTTCCCGCCCCTGAAGCCGCTCAGATCCCTCAGCCTCAGGAGCTCCCTCTGCTCCCTGTCCAATAAATCCTGGGAAAGAGGAGCCGGCCGTGACCCCAATCCCGCGCTCCGGAGCCACATTCCCATGATTTACAAGTGGAATGATCAGAACTCCGCAGCTCCAGTGGCTCTCCCAGATCCATCCATCACCTCCAACACCCAGAGCTGCCACTGGAGCTTTGCAAATCTGCAAAAGCCCGGGAGTGAGACAAGACAGGGAGAAAACGGGAAAACACTTAAATCAGGAAGGAATTTGGCAAATCCTGAGATGCTTCATCAAAAACCCAACTTCCCAAACTCGGGAAGTTCCCTGAGAAAGGAGCAAGAGAGAAGGAGGGGTAAAAAGCCCTGGAAGAAAGGGGGATTTGTGGGGATAAAAACAAAAGCTGGGATATTTCTGCCCTTGCCTTTCCCTCCGAGGTTTCTCGGAGCATCATTTGCTCCGGAGCAGCAGCCGCTCCCTCATCCCTCCTCGCAGGGGGGATTATGCAAATCCAGCCCCAGCTCCAGGGAAAGTGGGTTAATCCAACATTACCGAGTGGAAAAGGGAAGGAAAAACCTGGTGGAGACGGCAGAGCCAGCAGAAAAAAATTCCTCCCTTAAAAAGAGGGGAGATGAAGCCAATTCTCAGCTGGAATTTCAAATTCGGGGCAGGTTTGGGGTTTTATTCCCTGCCCGAAGCCCTGTCCAGCATTTAGGGGTGCATTCATAAATAATTATGGGAAAATCCATCTCGAATTCCATGGGGATGTTCCTGTGCACACATCACATTCCAACAGCCAGATTTGTCCCCATCCTTTCCTATTTATAAACCTGGAATGGAGAAGAGCATTTCCATTTCCCAATTAAAACTAGGCTCCAAATTCCCCCTTTCCCAAATAAAACCAACATCCAAATCCCCCTTTCCCAAGTAAAACTGGGCTCCAAATCCTTCCTTTCCCAAATGAAACCAGGCTCTTAATCCCCACTTTTCCCAAATAAAACTGGCCTCCAAATTTACCCTTTCCTAAATAAACCCGGCCTCCAAATCCCCCTTTCCCAAATAAAACCAACATCCAAAACCCCCTTTCCCAAATAAACTCAGCCTCCAAATTGCCCCTTTCCCAAATGAAACCAACATCCAAACCCCCTTTTCCCAAATAAAATCAGCCTTCAAATCCTTCCTTTCCCAAATAAAACCAGCCTCAAAATTCACCTTTCCCAAATAAAGGCTCCAGATTTGGAGCTCCAGGCTCCAAATTCCCCTTTCCCAAATAAAACCATGCTCTGAATTCACTCCTTTCCCAAATAAAACCGATCTCAAAATTCACCTTTCCAAATAAACTCAGCCTCCAAATTCTCCCCTTTCCCAAATAAAACCAGGCTCCGAATTCACCCCTTTCTCAACTAAAACCAGCAGCTTCCCTCCTGTTCAACATCCCAAATCACCAAAGATTTTGGGAACATGGGAAGTTTGGTTTTTTTTAGAAACCCTACATGAATAACCCCAAACTTCTCCCCAAACCCCGGATATCCCAAATTTTCCTGATTCTTTACTTTTCCCTATCATTTTCCACCCACAAACCCTCGGCAGAGCAGCGCCAACCTCAGCTCCAACGTTTGGATTGCCAACCCAGCACGTCCCGAAATCCACCCCAAAAATCCCACCCTCACCACGACCCCAAATCCATCCCACATCCCTCCTGGCCACGTTTTGCCCAGCCCAGCTCCCTGGAATTGTTATTCCTGGAATTGATATTCCCATCAGCTGGAGCTCCGTCTGCCTTTGCTGCCTCATCCAGCCGTGACCTGGCGCTCCCGCGGCTCACCCGGTACCAGACGATCTCCCGCATTTTCCCGTCCGTTTTGAAGTTGCATTTCAGGGTCACGGCATCTCCCACCACCACCGGAGGCAGGGGCTCGATGCTGACCGTCAGATAACCTGGAAAAGTGGGAATAAAAGGCAGGAATACAGCGCTGAGCTTCAGGGGAATTTGGACCCAGGGTTAAATCGCTGTTTTCCAGGAATTCCATGGATGGATGGCACTGTTGGATGCCGGGGAAAGCCCTGCCAAATCCTGACCCCTCGCAGGGATGGATTTGGGCCACGCCCGATGATCCCAAAAATGTCCAAATTGAAGGAAATCCTTCCTGGATTTGGGGAAATCCCAGCAGCATCCATTCCACTGCAAATTCCCGTCCTTCCTATGGAGCCATTGGCTTTCCATCATCTCCCTCCACTAACTGCCCTGTGCTTCCAGAAAACTTCCCAAAAACTTCCCAAATTCCTCATTCCCGACGGGAATGGGTCCAACAGCTTCCCCAGAGGATGCACAATCTCCAGCTCCTTCCTCCCTCTTTCCACAGCCGCATTCTAGATCCATCCTTGCTCCAGGGGGAAAATCGGAACCTGGCAGCTCTGTCCGTGTCTTTTCTCCCTCCTTTCCCTCGATTTGTTGGGAAATCTGGAGACAGCAGCACAGGGAATTGCATTCCTGGTTCATTTTCCTGCCTTTCCTGCAGATGTTGGGAACTGATGGATTGACAGCCTGGCAAATCCCAGCCTTTCCTCGGCATCCTTCCCTGTTGGGCACCGGGACATCCCAAAAAAACCCCTCACCCACTCCAAATTCCCTTTTTTTTTTAAATCACTCCTCACACCAGGTGGGAAAACAGCCGAGATGAAGTCCGGGAAACAGGAGCAGGTTTGAAAACGGGGCTGGAAATCAGAGATTCCTTTGTGGAAGATGCCCTGCGAGGGGAAAAGGTGAATTCCCAGGATTTTTTGTGCCTCCCAGGCAGTGAACCGAAGCTCAGCATTCCTTGTAAAACAACTTGGAGGTGTTTGTGCCATAAATCCCAGGCACGACCTGCGGGAGAACACGCTCCGGGAACACGTGCCGGCTGCGGCAGCAGGGCAGCGTGGCCTGGAATATTGAACACCGGGAAAAAACCGGAAAATCCCGTTTTCAGCTGCTTTTGGGGGGCTGCGGGGACAGCTCTGCACCAGGAGATACGGGGAGGAAAGTGGATTTTTGAGAATGTCTGAAGGTAGGGCTGAGGGTTAAATCCCTTTTCAGCCCCAAATGATGCTTGGAAAGAAGGAATTTTGATGTTGCACCCCAGAATCCCAAATCCTGGCCAGCATTCCCTGCCTGCCTGCGGCCGGCGCCTTTCCAGCCTCTCCCTGCTTGTCCAGGGTTTATTTCTGCTCCTAAAGCGGGGATTAAATCCCTGCGATTGCCAAGGCTGCACGAGAGCCCCTTGGATTCGGGGCTCTGCGGATGGAAAAGGCAGGAATGGGAGGAGGAGGAGGAGGAGGAGGGAGGGAGGAAGGGCAGCCGAGGTCTCTCCGGTTGTCCCGATTCCCCTCGCTCGGCTTTTGACATTTCCGAACGCCGGGATGAGCAACAGGCACGGAGGAGCGGCGGGGATGAGCAAATCCTTGGCAGCGCGGCAGGATCCGCCCCAAGGAAACCGGGATGGAGCCTCCGCACGGGCGGGAGGGCTCAGCCTTCCCCCGGAGCCTCCGCACGGGCAGGAGAGCTCAGCCTTCCCCCGGAGCCTCCGCACGGGCGGGAGAGCTCAGCCTTCCCCCGGGAGGGCTCAGCCTTCCCCCGGAGCCTCCGCACGGGCGGGAGGGCTCAGCCTTCCCCGGAGCCTCCGCACGGGCGGGAGGGCTCAGCCTTCCCCCGGAGCCTCCGTGGGATCGCAGCTCCCGCCTGCCCCCGGATCAGCGGCAGATTAAGGGGAGCCGGGGAGGAAGCGGCAGAGCTGGAGCGAAGGTTGGATTTTCCCTCCTGTCCGTGGGAGATGCAGATCCAGGCGCTCCCAGAGCCGCATTTCCAGATGTTTCCCAGCCCTCTTCCCGCGTTATTCCCCTCCAGACGGGTGAACTTCCATGGGGAACAGAACAATCCCCATCCCAGGCCAGAGCTAAGACTGGATTTTCCCTCCTGTTCATGGGATCCAGGAGTTCCCAGTGCAGCATTTCCAAAGGGTTTTCCAACCCTCTTCCCACGTTATTCCCTTCCAAACAGGCGAACTTCCACAGGAAACAGAACAATCCCCATCCCAGTCCAACTGCAGTGGGAATTGCGTTTTCCCTCCTGTCCACAGGATCCAGGAACTCCCAATACAGCATTTCCAGATTTTTTCCACCCCTCTTCCCACGTTATTCTCTTCCAGACCCACGCACTTCCATGGGAAGACAAACCACCCGCATCCCAGTCCAGAGCAAAGACTGGGATTTCCCTCTGGTCCACGGGATCCAGGAGTTCCCTGTGCAGCATTTCCAGGTGTTTTCCAGCCCTCTCCCCACGTTATTCCCTTTCAGACCCTGTGAGCTCCCATGGGAAGAGGAACCACCCCCATCCCAGTCCAGAGCAAAGACTGGAATTTCCCTCTTGTCCACAGGATCCAGCAATTCTCACTGCAACATTTCCAGATGTTTTCCATCCCTCTTCCCATGTTATTCCCTTCCAGACCTGTTCATTACCATGGGAATGGGATCCATCCCCATCCCAGCCCAGCCAAGGCTTTTGGTGGTGTCTGCACCATTCCCTGATTTTTGGTGGATTTTAAAAGTCAAATAGAACCAAGTTTGGGACAGTCTCGGCCACTCCCATCCAGCAAATCCATCCATGCAAGCATTTTTCCAAGGAAATCCCCCTCCAAACCCATCCCTGACCTGCATCTTCTGGGTTGCCAAAAAAAAAAAAAAAAAAAAAAAAAGGAAATTTTCCCCCTCTCTGCTCCCTCAATGTGCTAGAAAATGACTCAGAGCTGGCACTGGGAGCAGCTTCCACCTCTATTCCAGGGAATTCCGGCCTGGTTGAGCCTTAAATCCGAATGTTTGGTCCCTAAAAACACCAGGATGGAACCACAGGATGCTCCTGAGCTTTTCCTGCATGGAAAAGGCAAAGCTCTGGAGCTGCAGGATTTATTGCTCTGGTGCTGTGGGATGAGGATCCCACGGAGAGCTGATGCCAGAGACCCCGCTGGGCCTGGAAGGGGCAGGAAGGGGAAAATCCAAATGCTCCAAGAGCATCCCTGCTCAAATCCAGAGCAAAACCAGCCCAGAAGTTGTGGAAAAGAAGGAGAGAAGAGGGGGAGGGAAACAGATGCCGAGTCCCCACAGGAGCCAGCCAAGGATGCGTGGAGGGGAGGGGGAAAACTGGGAAAACAAAGGCAGGCACTGGAAAATAAAGCAGGAATCCAGATGGAGCCGTCCAGACCCCGCTGCTTGGCTGTGGCTGACGTGCGAATCCCATCCCTCATCCTCCCTTCCCTTCACCTCCCGACAGGGAACAACTGCGAGGTGTCAGCGCTGCTCCACAGCCTCCCTCCGCTCCCTGTTTTTTTTCGGGATTTACTGAGGAGAACAAAGCAGCGGTGACGGGAGCGGCTGGGTGGGAAGAACTCTTCCTAAAGGGCTCCAAAGGAGGAGCCCATCCCAAATTTCTGTCATTCCTCGCGTTATCAGCATCCCTTTATCAGCGTCCCCTTCTCCGCCTCGCTCCGCTTCCCCTTTGCTCTTTTCAATCCGAGATTTTCCAGAGAAAGCCGGGCCGGGCCTCCCCCGGATCGGATTCAGCCCTCTGGAAATTCATCCCTCTGATTAGATGGCAACCCTGGGGAGGAGAGGATATTTTTGCTGGAAATCGCTGGGAATTCTGGCGCCATGCAGTTTAAGGGGGATTTTAAAAAAAGGGAAAAGGGAAGGGGGGGAGGAGAGGGGGAAGGGAGGGATAAAGGAAATGTCCTTTGAAATCGGGAGTGACGCGTTCATAAAGGAGAACATGGAACAAGCTCGGTGCTTCCAGTTACAAAAGAGCTCCCAGGGATGAGGCACGAATTGCTCCAGTCCTGGAAGTGCGGGATGCTGGATTGAAACCCCATTTCCAGCCCTTCCCAGCATTCCAAGGGGAATTCTGCCCACAAAGGCAGCCGGACATTCCATGGGAATGGCCAGGAATGAGGCACAAGCAGCTGGAATCCCTCAGAGGTTCCTGGGGAGGAGGGAAGGGAGGGAATGGTTTGGAAATGTCACAAGGAAAGGCCTTGGAGTGATGGAGCCTCCCAAGGAATCCCAGCACCACAGGGAGCCCCTTCCACATCTTCCCGGGTGCCTGATTCCTTCCAACCCACATGGAAATCCAAGATTTATTCATGGAGGTCACCCAGGGCTCCCATTCCTGGACTTTTCATCTCCCAATGCTTCCCAAAAGTCTGTCTTTAAACCAATGGAATTCTGGAATTGGATTGGAAGGGATCTTAAAGCTCATCCTGTTCCACTGTCAGGGACTCCTCCCACCATCCCAGGTTACTCCAAGCCCTGTTCAAGCTTGGACAAATCATGGAATGGGGCAGCCCCAGTTGAGGATGGATTTTCCCCCTTTCCATGTCCCTGAAGTCCTACCCATCCCCATCTTTTTAGGAATGGTCTTTGGAAGCAGCAGCATCCCAGGAGCTGGGGCTGGAGATGGAGGAGGGGATCCTTGGGATCCAGCGGCTCCATCCCCCTCTGGAATGTCCCCAGCAACCTCGGGGAGCCGGTGATAACATGAACACCTCATCATTTTAATTAACCAGTGATTAATGCAGCTTATCCATAATTCTCTCCCATTTCTCCACCTCCCTGTTCCAAGCTGGGGCCAGGATGGGAAAACCAGGAGGGAGCAGGAAGGGCTCAGCACTCCCTGAACCAGCGGCTATCCCGCCATTCCCAGGATTTAAGGAGAGCAGGAGATGTTTTGCCCCTTGAGGTGGCATCTAAAGGGGTGCAAACCTCCCTGGAAAAAGCTGGGAGTGTTCCTGCAAATTCCTGGCCGGAGGGGTGCAGGATATCCAGATATCCAGAATATCCATGGTGGATCTGGGGATGGCACCCCCGGATCTGCGGGAACCCAACGCGCCCTGGCCGCCGGCGCTTTGCAACATCTTGTCCATGAAAAATTCAGCAGCTCCAGTTGTTCTTGGGAACGCAGCAAATTTCTTCCCACTCCCTTCCCAGCTCCAGCCATGCCTTATTTATGGCATTCCAGGACAATTTACAGTCGGAATACGACGCTGCCTCTCCTTGTTAACCTGGGAGGGCTCAGAGGGCGAAGAATTCCCGGCTGGCCCCATCCGGAGGGGAGGAATTTTGCTGAATCCGGAGCTTTTCCACCTGGAAAGCTGCGCTGGGATTTTCTGTTATATTGAAACGGGAATAAGCATTTGGCACGGGTTTAACACCAGCCAGGGAATGGGATGTGACAGCCGGAGCCGGCGCTGCGCTTCCAAGGAAAATGGGCCTCGGGAAGTGGGAAAAATGGATTGGGGTAGCTTTGTGCTGAGTTTTCCTTGGATATTCAGCTTTGCTTCCCAAAAATCCACCAGCTCAGTGCCAGTGGGGTTAAACCTCTGCAACCCCTCCACTGCCTTCCCAAAAGTCATCCTGGCTTTTGGAAAATGGGCATATTCCCTAAAATAAACCCGGGAAAGTTGGCATCACCCCCGGGGGAGGAGGAGCCCGGCTGGCGGGGAGCGAATGGCATTAATCCCAGGAAAATGGGATATTAACGGGCCGAGCAGACAATTAAGAGCCAGTAATTAAAATTCCTCTTCCCTCACAAACATCTCATTAGGCGCCGCTTCCCTCCCTCATTTCCATAAGTGGGAGGGAACGATTCCGCAGCTGGAGCTGGAATTATTCCTTAGGCGGGGCCGCTGGACCAAACCAGCTCCTAAATTTTTAGAGATCAGGAGAAAATGTATAGAATGGGCAGGGGCATGTCCAGCCAGTGCTCTGGGTCAGTTTTTCTCCAATTAATGGGATGCAGAACCTGATGGATCCCATGGATATATCCCAAGCCTCTTTGTGATGGGAATCGATGGTTTGGATCAATCCTTTGGATCGATCCATGGATTGAGTGCGGCCCCTTTGGCCTCTCAGCCCCTTTTAAATGAAGATGAAGTGAGGGAACCACTTCATGCTGGTGACAGCCGGACCCCGGGGGCTGCTTCCCATCACATTCCTTGGGCAAAATGCATCAGAATTTGGGAGCAATGGAATTTTATGGATCAATTCGGCCTGGAGAAGCCGAGGCTGCTCCATCCTTGGAAATGGCCAAGGCCTGGTTGGGCTTGGAGCAACCTGGGATAGAGGAAGATGTCCCTGCCCGTGGCAGGGAATGGGATGGGATTTAAGGTCCCTCCCATCCAATCCATTCCATTATTCCCTATTTTTATAAAATATGGATAAAACCAACCCCCAAACCCAGCTCCCAAGGATTTCAACACCTAAATGGAATTTTAACTGCTCTCCAGCTTCCCTTATTTTCTTAAATCCCAGATTCCTCCTAAGCAAAACATCCCAAAGAAAAGATAGCCCAAAACATCCCAGTCCAAACAAAAAGGATTAATTCCTGATTTGCTCCGTGCTGTGATTCCCAATATCCTTGGGAATGTCCATGGGAAACATCTCCAATACCACCTGAGGTCTACCCAAGGATTGATGCTGATGGATGTTCAGGGAAAATCAATTTTTGACTGGTTTTCTCCTCATGATGAGCTCCAGAGTCACTTTTTTCTTCTGGAGGGGTGGGATTGGCTCTTATCAGCTCCAAAATTCCAGCGGCTCCGGAGGTGGCAGAGAAATGAGGAATGAGATCCAAATGGATCCTGCTGGGCTAAAAACGTTTCAAACATTCCATTTTCATCCCCATTTGCACAACCTCAGCACAATACAGGATTTCAGTTGGAAAGGGGGAGTTTGGACACTTTGGGAGTGGAAAGGTGACAGGAAACTTGGGATTTGGGAGCCAATTCCAATCTCTGTCCTCTTTCCATCTCCTCCTTCCCACATTTCCACCTTCCCCTGCTCAGTTTCCTTCCCACAACAACTCAAGCCCAGCTCTCTCCATGCCCAATAAATCCCAGAAAAACTCCAGCGTTTTCCACCTTTGCCGTGCGTCTCCCGACAAACAAAGCCGGGTGGGATTGAGCCGTCGGAATCAGCTCCATGGCTTGGGCACGGGCTGGAATAAATCCTCCAACGTCTTCATCCGGATTTTTCCAAGCTCCTCGGAGCTGTTCCGGCTCATTGGAGCACGGGATGAGGGAGCTCGTTCCCAGCTTGGCTTTGACTCACGGCGTCGATTTCGTGCTTGTTCGACATCTCCGGCACAAATCCACAGGGAATGCGGCGTTCCAGGAAAAAGATGGATGTTTGGAGGGAAAACCGTGACAGCTCTGGCTGGAGAGAGCCCAGGCCCTGCTATAAAGCCCTGGAGTGGCCTTGGAATCATTGTTTGGATGTTCAGTGGGTCCCTCATCCTAAAAATCCAGGGATTTCCTGGATACTCAGAGGTGTAATTCCATGGTGGATCCAAGGGCCGTATCTCACCCATCCTGAGAGACAAATCCAGTGGCTACAAAACCAGGGATGCTGGAAAAGTGAGGATTTCAGGATGAATGCAGGAAAAACAGGGTTGGAGAGAAGTGACAGCCACCAGAAAATCAGGATCAGTTGGATTTGGGAAGTATGTCCCTGGGATACATGGAACAAAACCAAGGGTGCTGGAAAAGTGAGGATTTGGGGGTGATCACAAGAAAAATGGGATTGAAGGGAAGCAACACCCACCAGAAAACCAGGATCAGTCAGATTTGGGAAGTATTTCCCTGGGATGGAGGGAATTATCTTCTGTTTGGGACAAAATTCCAACACGCCCAAAACCGACACCGATCCTCCCCAAAGAGAATCCATATCCATGAAAACACACAAAGAAGGATCCAAGATCCTTCCAAGACTTGGGAAACCCCTCCCAATCCCAAAACTCCTTAAATCAACTCCGTCAAGGTGCAGCTGGAACAGAAAAGATGGATTTTCCCAGCCCACTCTGCTTATCAGCTGGAGTGTGGTGGCTGCATTGATATTCCTGGTGATTTATTGGATTTTATCCCCCTGTCCGCACAGCCTGGGAATGCAAGGCCGTAAATCACACATGGAATATTTATCTCCGTGTGGGAAGGATGTTTAGGAGCATTTACCAAAATGCTGGAAAGTTTTATTTATGACTTTCCCCCCCGTTTCCATTCCCAACGTTTCCATAAAATCCCTCGGCCTCCCGGCGGTGCTGGAGGGGGGGAATATTTTATCTCCACATCTTCATCCCACTGATATTTCCATAAAATAAAGCGTTGGGCATTCCCACTGGAGCTCCCACAGCTGCTCAAATCTGTGATGGGTTGTTGGGATTCTGGAAAGAGCTTGGTCATTGGGTTGGGATTTTGGGAAGAATCTGGGATTGATCATTGGGTTGGGATTTTGGGAAGAGCTTGAAAGAGGTTGTTGGAATTCTGGGAAGAGGTTTGGAAGGGTTGTTGGGTTGGAATTCTGGGAAGAGCTTGGAAAGAGTTGCGGGTTTGGATTTTGAGAAGAGCTCGGGATGGGTGGTTTGGTTTGGATTTTGGGAAGAATTTGGGATTGGTCATTGGGTTGGGATTTTGGGAAGAGCTTGGAAAGAGTTGTGGGTTTGGATTTTGGGAGGAGCTTGGGATGGGTCGTTGGGTGGGGATTTTGGGAAGAGCTCCTGGTGGGTTGTTAGACCGGGATTTTGGGAAGAGCCAGATGTTTGTCATCATTCCACTGTCATTTCCCCTGTTCCTTTAACCCCTTTTCCTCATTATCTGAGGGCTTCTACAGATTTTTAATTTTGTTTGGATCGTTTTGGGTGCTGTCAGAATCCAAAACAATGCCTCATCCAGGGAAAGGTGGGAAGGTGAATCCAGCAGAGCCAAATTCCCTCAAAAACCTGGCACCATCCCTAATTTGGAATGATGGCTCCACTGGCACCTCGTGGCCTCTTCCCAGATGTTGGAGCAGCTGCCAGAGCCAAAATGGAGCTGAAAATTCCACAGGGTCAGGTTGGGTCTGAGATGCCTCGTTTGATAAATGGAGATCGCGCCCCTCATTTGCATCTGTGCAAATATGCAAATCAGGGCCGATTACCAGCTGCCAATCAACCCCCCCAATTAATTCTAATTAAGGCAGAATCCCCCAGATCGATCCCTTCCCGATTTTATTCCCATTCCATGGGGTGAAGCCAATGGATTTTGGCCACACAAGGCCAGACAGGTGGGAGGTGCCACCTTTCATCCCAAATTTTCCCTCTTCCCAATAAACAAACCCCGTGAGTTTCCTCCACATCAGCTGGATTTTCCTCTGAGTTTCCCACCCAGAAGTGCTTCCACCCCCAGTCTCAGCTGCAGGGAAGGAATTTCCTCCTGCTCATCAATCCCAGGAGGGAATTCCTTCCTCCTTTTTCCAACAGATCCCAGTGAAACCCGAGAACTGTGAAAAAAAAAATCCCAATTTTCCTTCCTTCCCCCCATTTTTTCCAGCTGCCCCCAGCTGCCCCATGGATCACTCTCCAACCCATCTCCACGGATTTTTGTCTTTCTCCAGCAAATCCCAAGATCACCAGAAAGGGAATTTTCCTACAATCCCAATTTTGCCAAGCAGGAGCGACCACCAACCACCAAATTCAGTGGAATGCCTCTGGAATGGCTCAACACTCCCTAAAATCCTTCCAGCAGGGCATGGCACCTCCCCAACACCTGGATTAACCTGGATTAATGCTCCAAACTGG
Source organism: Muscicapa striata striata (assembly GCA_030060385.1). Classification (NCBI taxonomy): domain Eukaryota; kingdom Metazoa; phylum Chordata; class Aves; order Passeriformes; family Muscicapidae; genus Muscicapa; species Muscicapa striata. The sequence continues at coordinate 45,994 of JAREIS010000569.1, forward strand.
AATGTCCAGGTGTCCTAGGGCTAAAAAAATCCCCCCTGCTCCACTTTCCCCTGATTTTTAATCAAGCAGCTCCACGGAAAACACAGTGGGATTTGATCTCCATGTGCAGATGTGGAATTAATCCCGAATTGAGTGTGGCAGGAGAAGGAGAGGCCACATCCTAATCCTGCACTGGAAAAGATTGGAAATGGGATTTTTCTCCACACCAGCAAATTCCCAGCCCTCCTCTTCCAGCAGCTCAGCTCTGCATCCTGACAAGGAAGATTCCTGACCAGCCAGATGCTCCTGGAATTTCCCAAGGAGTTTCATCCTTCAAATGCTGGCCTGGGAACCAAGATTATGGAAAACCTCACCTGGGATAAACATTTTATCCCCAGCCAGTGGCGCTGTACAGAATCCATCCCAGGAATGCAATTCCAGAGTAAAAAAGGGAATTATTGAACCTGGTGATCCTTTTTAGAGCCTGGAGCTGAGGGATTGAAAAATTGGGAAAAAAATCCCAAACCCGCGGCAGAGTTCAGTTGGTGGCTCAAGAGGGATTTGTTGGCAGCAGCCGAGGATTTTCCCGCTGTTCCAGCTCTGTTGGGATGAGGATTATGGCACCAGCAGCCAGTTCCAGGAAGCCACGGCTCTGGCTGTTAATCCTGGCTGGAGTTAATCCCAGTGGGAATAATTAACGGAGCGGGAAGCAGCCGGGAGCTGCTCCAGGCAGGGGTGGAACAATGACCCATGGAAAACGTCCCTGTCCATGGCAAGGGGGGAATGGGAGGAGCTTCAGTGTCCATCCCAACTCAGAGCATTCCAGGTCTTTCCATGCCTCAGTTTCCCCATTTGGGAAGGGGAAAGCAAGGTTTTTTCCAGCTCATCCAAGATCCAGGGAAATTCCATTCTGGAATAACAGCAAGGGGTTTTTAGAGATCCCAGAAAATCCCATCCCAGAGTAACAGCGAGGGGTTATTGGAGATCCCAAAAAATCCTGGAGTAAGAGGAAGGGGTTATTGGAGATCCCAACAAATCGTGGAGTAACAACAAGGGGTTTTTGGAGATCCCAAAAATCCCATCCCAGAGTAACAGCGAGGGGTTATTGGAGATCCCAAAAAAATCCCATCCTGGAAAACCTGCAAAAGGTCATTGGAGATCCAAAAAAATCCTGGAGTAACAGCAAGGGGGTATTTGAGATCCCAAAAAATTGTGGAGTAACAAATGGATTTTGGAGATCCCAGAAAATCCTGGAGTAACAGCAAAGGGTTTTTAGAGATATCAAAAAATCCTGGAATAACAGCAAGGGGTTGTTGGAGATCCCAAAAAAATCCCAAACTGGAATAACAGCAGAGGGTTATTAGAGATCCCAAACGAATCCTGGAGTAAAAGCCAGGAGATATTCGAGATCCCAAAAAATCCCATCCTGGAATCATAGCAAGGGGTTGTTAGAGATCCCAAAAAATCATGGAGTAAGAGCAGGGTGGTTTGAGAGATAAAAAAAAACAACAACAACAACAAGAACAGCAACAAAAAAAAAAAAAAAAAAACCACAAAAAACAGAGAATAATGGCAAGGAGTTATTTTAGATCCCAAAAAATCCCATCCTGGAATCATAGCAAGGGGTAATTGGAGAACCCAGAAAATCCTGGAATAACAGCAGGGGGTTATTGGAGATGTCAAGAAATCATGGAGTAATAGCTTGAGGTTTTTGGGAGATCCCAAAAAATCCCATCCCAGAGTAAGAGCAAGGGGATATTGGAGAACCCAGAAAATCCTGGAATAACAGCAGGGGATTATCAGAGGTGCTCCTGCTCCCAAAAATAACCCCAGGAGGGAATTTTCTCACCCCGAACTCCCCAGTCCTCCCTAAAACTCCTCTTTTTCCAGCTTTAGAGGGAGAAGCACAGGCTTGGGAAGGGAAGAAGAGGGAAAATCATGATTTCCATTTAAAACAGTCTGAGGGTTTCTGTTTGGAAGCCCCTGTTGGGCTTCCCACCAATTCCAAGCAAGTTTTCCCAAGCCCAGGTGGCCCTGGAGAAGGGGTGACCCTGACCTGGATGATGAATTCCCTGATTTATGTCTCCACTTGCAGGAAATCCAATTATCCCAGGTTTTGATTGGTGACAAATGAGGAGCCATCGATCCCCCCTCCCTCCCAGCTGCTGGCTCGGGGCGCTCTCCGCTCCTTCCATTGATCCTGCACGGAGGGGGTGGGAAGGGATCATCCTTACTGATATTTTGGGGATTTTTCCTTTCCTGAGCTCCTTCTCCAGAGGCACAACCTCAGGCAGAGGATGAGGGAAGATAAACCCAGTCCATGCAGGAATCCCAGGAGCTCCAAAATTCACTTTGGTTTTGTAATTCCGAGTGTAATGTGTGGCTATTTCCCAAAAAAAATGACCTGGGGGTGCCTGGGGCACCTGGATCAGCTCCAAAGGGTCCTGGCTCCACAGAAGGAGGGAGGGAGGGAGGGAGGGAGGGAGGAAGGAGGGAAGGAAGGAAGGAAGGAGGGAAGGAAGGAAGGAAGGGAGGAAGGAAGGAAGGAAGGAAGGAAGGAAGGGAGGAAGGAAGGAAGGGAAGGAAGGAAGGAAGGGAGGAAGGAAGGAAGGAAGGAAGGAAGGAAGGAAGGAAGGAAGGAAGGAAGGAAGGAAGGAAGGAAGGAAGGAAGGAAGGAAGGAAGGAAGGAAGGAAGGAAGGAAGGAAGGAAGGAAGGAAGGAAGGAAGGAAGGAAGGAAGGAAGGAAGGAAGGAAGGAAGGAAGGAAGGAAGGAAGGAAGGAAGGAAGGAAGGAAGGAAGGAAGGAAGGAAGGAAGGAAGGAAGGAAGGAAGGAAGGAAGGAAGGAAGGAAGGAAGGAAGGAAGGAAGGAAGGGAAGGAAGGAAGGAAGGAAGGAAGGAAGGAAGGAAGGAAGGAAGGAAGGAAGGAAGGAAGGAAGGAAGGAAGGAAGGAAGGAAGGAAGGAAGGAAGGAAGGAAGGAAGGAAGGAAGGAAGGAAGGAAGGAAGGAAGGAAGGAAGGAAGGAAGGAAGGAAGGAAGGAAGGAAGGAAGGAAGGAAGGAAGGAAGGAAGGAAGGAAAGAAGGAAAGAAGGAAGGGTTGGGTTTGGATGTGGATTTTTGGCACAGACTCCTCCAGACCCTCCATGGCAACAGTCGAAATTCCCACCAGGATTCCCAGCTCTGGGATTCAGCCCTAGCCTGGAGATGCTTCTTCCAGGCACAGGGACAGGGGGTGGCTGCATCCCAAACTCTCCTTCACCCCTTGGGACAGCCGAGATCCCGTCCCTCAGCATCTCCCTGGTCCAGCCTCATCCAACTCTGCTTTTCCCACCCTGTCCAGCCCATTCCCTGGACAAAGCAGGATTGTGATCACCATCCCCTCTCCTCCAGATTCACACTCTGTGGTTGATAATCCCTCTGCTCTCCCGGTAATTCCTGTATCCCTAATGGGATTAAGGGACATCTCCCTCTTCCAGCCCCGATTCCAGGGGCTGATTCCCCCCACGCTCCCATGGAGAGGATGGGTGGGGCTGTTCCCTTAATCCCGATCCATCTCCACGGGGCTGGGAAATCATGGCTAATTAACACCTTTCCCTCTCCCAGCAGTTCCAGAGCTGTCCCATTATCCATATTTGGTTTTTCCCTCTGATCCCAAAGGCTGACGGAGCAAAATCCCGGCCCTGATTCCTCCTTTAGCTCTGCTCATGGAAGGTTGGCAGTTTTGGGGATCTTTTCCCTCAAATCAAACATTCTGGGAGTTCTCCCACCTCTGGCTTTGATCCTGAGATGGAACAAAGCTGGAAAATCAGGAGGAGATTTTTCTATGGCTCCACATGGTGTCTGTGACTCCACTTTCCCAAATCCATCCCTATTCCTACATCCATCCCCAGTCATGCTGCAAAACTCCCGTCTCAAAGCCAGTTAGGACACATCCTCAGACAAACCAAATATTCCCATTTTTCATCCCAAATTTCCCTCCTCTCCCTGAAGACCCCAGCCTGACCTCCCAGCCAACCCAAGGAGTGGGATTGGGAATAACAGCAGCAGCCAGATCTTGGAAAAGAGGGAAAGACACCCGGCAGAGCCTCAGATCCTCTGGATGTGCTGGGAGGCCGAGGCTCTGCGTTAATAAAACATAACCAAGCGTGGGATCATCCAATATTCCTTTAATTCACTGCTCCCGGAGGGGCGGGAAGGGAGGCTGGGAATAAGGGAGGTTTTCCCGCTCACTGGGGCGGGAAGAGAGGCTGGGATACTAAAGAGCTGCAAAAGCCCTTCCCCTTCCCATTCCCATTCCCATTTTCCAGGCTGGAAGTGCTCTCTGTTCCCATTCCCATTCCCATTCTCCAGACTGGATGTATCCTCTCTTCCTATTCCCATTTTTCAGTCTGGAAGTGCCCTCCATTCCCATTCCCATTGTCGAAGCTAAAAGCGCTCTCCATCCCCATCCTCATCCTCATCCCCATCCCCATCCTCATCCCCATCCCCATCCTCATCCCCATCCCCATTCCCATTCCCATTCCCATTCCCATTCCCATTCCCATCCCCATTCCCATTCCCATTCCCATTCCCATTCCCATTCCCATTCCCATTCCCATTTCCTCCATCCCCCCAAGATAAAATCATTCCAATCAAATCCTTTCAGCCCAAAAACTCCAGGATTTTTTCCTCTTTTTTTTTTTTTTTTTTTTTTTTTTTTTTTTTTGTCCCAGCTGGAATCACGGAGCAGATCCAGACCGTGATCCATGCAAACCAAAAGCTGCAGGAGCATCCTGACCATCCCATTATCCCAATCCTCTCTCTCCTGCCAAGGAATATCCCAGATTTTCCTGCCCTAAATAAAAACAACCTGGCAAATTCCAAGCAATGGGGAGGTTTAATTTGGGAAGTGCTTCCAGGAGCCCCTCCCGCCTCCCACTCCCACGCTAATTACAGTGGAAATTTGGGAGGAATCCCAACGATCTCCACTCCTCACAAAGGCTTCCCCATGGGAAAAAGGCTGGAATAACGCAGAGAGACACAAACAGAACTTCAAAAGAGTCACTGGGAGCTGGCGTTTATGGAAAACATTTCATTATCTGATTCCAAAGGGAAGGACTCCAAGGGGAGCCAGAGCACTGGAGGCTTTTCCATGCGGGGTGGGTTCTCTGGGACCTTTGATCCTGGTGGGAATGGCACCCTTTGGATCTTTTCTGAAATGGGATCGACCCATTGCCTGATGCTTTTCCAGCATCAGGTCCAGCCTCATATCCCCCATGGAAAATCCCTCTCTGCAGCAGATCCAGTGTTTCCATCCCCCATGGAAAATCCCTCTCTGCAACAGATCCAGTGTTTCCATCCCCCATGGAAAATCCCTCTCTGCAGCAGATCCAGTGTTTCCATCCCCCATGGAAAATCCCTCTCTGCAGCAGATCCAGTGTTTCCATCCCCCATGGAAAATCCCTCTCTGCAGCAGATCCAGTGTTTCCATCCCCCATGGAAAATCCCGCTCCCCAGCAGCTCCCTGAGAATATTTTGGGCTCCTTGGCTTTTCCCAGCCCCCCAAATCCTCCTACTCCTCTCCAAGTCATGGGGTCTTCCCGCAATCCAACATTCCCAGGTTTATTTTTAGGAGGAAAGCCAGGAAAGCGGCCAAATTCCACCCCCGGTTCTTGGGATGCTCCCAGAGCTGTGGAGGGTGGGATGGCAGAGCACGGGCACATGGATCCTGTGTTCCCACATGGATCCCACGTTCCCACATGGATCCCGTGTTCCCACGTGGATCCCGTATTCCCACATGGATCCCATGTTTCCACATGGATCCCATATTCCCACATGGATCCCGTGTTCCCACAAGGATCCCGTATTCCCACATGGATCCCATATTCCCACAAGGATCTCACGTTCCCACATGGATCCCACGTTTCCACATGGATCCCATGTTCCCACGTGGATCCCATGTTTCCACATGGATCCTGTGTTCCCAGGTGTATCCCACATTCCCACATGGATCCCATGTTCCCACATTCCCCCACATGGATCCCGTGTTCCCATGTTCCCCCATCCTGCATTCCCACATGGATCCCATGTTCTCCCATATTCCCACATGGATCCCCCACATGATCCTGTGTTCCACATTCCCACATGGATCCCATATTCCCACATGGATCCCATGTTCCCACATGGATCCCATATTCCCACATGGATCCTCATATTCCCACAAGGATCCCGTGTTCCCACATGGATCCCACGTTCCCACATGGATCCCGTGTTCCCACATGGATCCCATATTCCCACATGGATCCCATGTTCCCACATGGATCCCATGTTTCCACATGGATCCCATATTCCCACATGGATCCCACATTCCCACACTTTGTGCATCTCCATCCACAGGGAACGGGCGTGGCTGGGCCTAAAAAAGGAGGAAGATTCTCCTTAGAGCAGCAGAAGGATCCCAAATCCTGGTCCAGGCATCCAGGCTTGGAATCTCCCAAAGCCTTGGAGCCAAAGCTTTGGAACGCTCTCTCCAGAGGGGCAAAGCTGGGCTGGGAATTTCAATCCCATCAAAACTCCTTCCCAGGCAATTCCCATCCAACCCATGGGGTTTTTCCAAAGGGAAAACGCAGCCATGGAAAACTCGGGGTGAGGAAGGGACACATCTCCACAGGAGGCTCACGAGGAGCTCATCCACATCCCCCTCATCCCAAAATTGGGATGATCCCAAGGATTTTGCTGGAATTTGTTGAGTGATATCATTTGTGCCTCTCTCCTGCTGTCCTGGAGATTCCCAAACCCATGCCAGGACATCCCATGGTGACAATCACTGTCCAAAAATGTCCCTTCCATCACTTCCTTCTTTCCCAGGTCCCAGCTCCAGGAGCAAATCCCACCTTGGGACCAGCCTGGCACGAGCGCCCTCCAAAGCGACCCCTCCCCACAAATCCAGGCTTGCCCACGGAATTAATCCCAAAAGAAAAGCATCTCCATGGATGGGAGACCACCAGGAAGCAAATCCCTCACCCCTCTTCATCCCACCCTTCCCTCTGAGCCCAAATTCCCCCCAGGGAGCCTCTCCCTGGATCCAGCCCTTCCCTGGGGCTGCAGATCCTTGGAAAAGGAACAAAGAGGTGGAAAAGCTGGAGGTGCATCCCAAAGGAAGGTTCCCAGCTCCTGGCTGGATCGGAAGCAGCTCCAGGATTTGTCCACGGGCACAGGGAGTTGGAGGGGGGTTTTTAATCCCTTCTGCCTGGAGAATATTGACCAAGGAATTATAGGAATGGGAAATTATTCCGGAGATTTGGGCAGGAGACAAACAAATTAGGGTTTTCCACATGGAGAAACGCTCCCGGCACCAGAGGAGCCAAAATGTGTGGCCTGGAGGCCGGGAAGGGCTCGGTGGAGCCACATTCCCATCTCCATTCCCTCCACTGGGAATTTCCTGGCGTTTTCCCAACCTCCCTGGAGCTGGATCCAAGCTGGGAGTGGGAACGAGGCACCTTCCCTGATCCAAAGGCTTTGGAGAGCCCCCAGTCCCTAATTTGATAAACCCAACAATTCCAAAGAGGGAACAACAGCCACGGGTTATTGTCCCTGCCTTTGGAATCCGCCCGCCCTTGGCATTCCCGCCGGATCCGGGCTCCAACGCACTGAAAACAAACCCGTGATTGACGGGTTATTTTGGAAAAAAAAGAGGGGGAAAAGTGGGAAGCAGAGAATGGAATGGGAGAGCCAGGCAGGAGTTTGGAAGGAGCCCCGCAGGGAAACAAAAGGGCACAGAGAGCAGCTGGATCGGGAACGGCTCCAGCCCCTCCCTCGGCTGCATCCCTCCCCCGGATCCGCCAGCCGGGAACTCACAGGGCTGGAGCTGCCTCCCAAAATTAAGGATCTGCCTCCCAAAATTAAGGATCTGCGGGCTCCTTCCCTCATTTTGCCTCTCTGTGGGGTCTGAGTGCAGAGCTGGACGTGGCGTGGCTGAAGTCAAGGATTTGTCTTGGAAAATTGGGAAAAGTCCCAAAAATCCCCCAAAAATTGGGAGTTGTGAGAGGGTGGTGCTGCTTCATCCCCCCCTACCTGTCCCAGGTAGGAATTTATGCCCATTCCCAGCTCCCAGCTCCATTCCCAGCTCCCTGCCGAGCTTTTCCCTCAGCAAGAGCTGCCAGAACCTCAGGAAGATCCTTGGCTCTTCCTCAGCTGAATTCCCACTCTGGATTCCCAGAAACCCCACTCTTATCCCAAGAGCTTTTCCTTGGCACATCCAAGAGCACGAGGTGAGAGCTGGTCAAGCATTCCCAAGCCAAGGAATTCCCAGCAGGAAAGAGCATTTTAGTAGGGAAAAAAACATCATGGAAAACATCTGCATGGGAAGGGGTGGCTGGAGGGATCACCTGGATGCTCCAGGACCAGCCTGGATTCGGGATGCAAGGTCCAGGCAAGACCTGGAAGTGTTTGGAGGCATCTGAGAAGTTTTTTCCAGACCTGGAAAAGTCCCAGAGTGGCCCATGGGAATCTCCTGAGGTTTAACAAGAGCAGGAGGGGGGAGATCAATCCCTGGGATGGATCCAGGCTGGGATGGGCACATGGAGCAGCCCTGGGAGAAGGACCTGGAGCATGGAAATCAATCCCTGGGATGGATCCAGGCTGGGATGGGCACATGGAGCAGCTCTGGGAGAAGGATCTGGAGCATGGAAATCAATCCCTGGGATGGATCCAGGCTGGGATGGGCACATGGAGCAGCCCTGGGAGAAGGACCTGGAGCATGGAAATCAATCCCTGGGATGGATCCAGGCTGGGATGGGCACATGGAGCAGCCCTGGGAGAAGGACCTGGAGCATGGAAATCAATCCCTGGGATGGGTCCAGGCTGGGATGGGCACATGGAGCAGCCCTGGGAGAAGGACCTGGAGGTGCTGGTGGGGAGAGCTGGACCTGGAAACCTCCAGAGCCCATGGCTGATCCCAGAGCAGGAAAATGAGGAATTCTGCCCTCTGGAGCTGCTGGAGTGAGTCCAGAGGAGGCTCCAGGATGATCCAAGGAAAAGCTGGGAGAGTTGGGAATGTCCAGTCTGGAGAAAAGAGAAGCTTTGGGTTGACCCAGTTTTGGCCTTCCAGGACCTGAAGGAGCTGGCAAAAAAGGGTGGAAAAAATCTCTCCATAAGGGCCTGGAGTGACAGGACACAGGGAATGGCTCCACAATTCCAGAGGGGAAATTGAAATGAGCTATTGGGAAGGAATTCCTGGCTGTGAGGGAGGTGAGGCCCTGGCACAGCATTCCCAGAGCAGCTGTGGCTGCCCCTGGATCCCTGGGAATGTCCAAGGGCAGGTTGGAAATTGGGGCTTGGAGCACCCTGGGACACTGGGATCTGTCCCTGCCCAGGGAATTCCCACCCAAAACATCCCAGGATCCCAAGGCTGAGCCCCTGAATGGAGTCAGGAATATTTAACAGCCTGCCAGGCTCAGCTCCAGGCTCCCAGCCCCTGGACCAGAATTCCTTATCCCAGGCCAAAGGGCACTGACATTTCCAAGCCAAACCCTACAACATGCCCTGGATTTGGTTTTGGGGGATGCCAGCAATCCCAAGGGAATTTGGGGGGCGGTAACACCCCCAAACTGAGCTTGAGGGACTTTGGAAATGCTCCTGGAGCAGCCACAGGAACTTTCCCCAGAGAAATAAATCCAGGAATATCTCCCCAGCCCGATTATCCTGGAGAGGCACAAGGAGAGGGAAGATCCTCGCTGGAGTTGCAGCTTTTCCCTGAGCTCTGTGTTGGGAGTGGTGGCTCTGAAACACAGCTGGTGGGAAGAGGGAAATTGGGCTAATTGGGAAAGGGCAATTAGCACAGCGAGGGGGATTTTCCAAAGGGGCTGCGTGGCCTGGATTTACCCGGGGAGGCTCTGTGGGAACACAGGGTTTGTGGGAATGGGAGGGAAAACTTCCAGAAAAGAGCTGAATGCAGGATTGGATGGGAAAAGCGTTAATAGGAAAGGACAGCAGGAATGTGGGACAGATTTTTGGCATCTGCAGGTGAATTCAAGCAGGATTGCATCCCTGCTCCTCCTTTCCCCTCATTCCCCCAGGACACAATTCCCACCAAATTCCTCCTTCCATTAAAAAGAAACATGAGCAGGTGTCTCCCACCACTCTGGGAAAAGCCCCACACTGGGTTTTCCCTCCAAAAACGAGGAAAAATTCGCTTTTCCAGGTTGGAAAAGGATCCACTCGGGGGGCTCCCTGTCAGCTGGAAAAACCCCTGCCAGAAAAACCTCTGGGGGAACGGAGAGGGGAGAGAATTCCAGGTAAAATCCCAACTGCAAAGAGCTTTTTCCAGGCTAGATTTTTCAGGAATATTCCCAAGGACAGCTCCCTGTGAAGCCCAGGAGCTTCAAACACTTGAATTTTCCTTTTTTTTTTTTTTTTTTTTTTTTTAGTTTTTTATTTTTCCCCGGTTGGGAGTGGGAAGCAGAAGCCAAAGCAAATCCCACTGGGGTAAAGCCACTGGAAATCTGCAGGAACGCGACACTTTTATCCCTCCCACGGCCCTGAAACAGCCCGCGAGGAGCCCTTGAAGGGGCTCTATCAGCCCTGATCCCAGAATCCATGGATCGCGGGAAAAAGGGCGCTTTTCCAGCTTTTCCAGTCCCTTTTCCAAGCGCTCCCCTCTCCTTTTCCCTGGTCCAGCGCTGCCTCCTCCGCGTGGCCTCGTTTTTCCCTCCTGACGGCTCCTTAACCCACTTAGCCCCGGCCGCGGCGGCTTTTTTTGGCCAAAGGAAGAGGTTGAGCCGGGGACAAAGGGGAAATAAAAGACTGGAATAGCCGGGGTGATGCTCCCGGAGGGCTGGAAAACACCTCGGGAATGATCCCGGTGCCGCCCGGCTCCGCTCGGGGTCACAAAAGGATTTCCTGACCGGGTGGGGGATGCAGAACAGGGCTGGAAACCGCCCCCCCAAAAAAAAAAAACTTCCCACGGGTGGTTTGTGGGGTGGGAAGTGATTCCAGCCGGTTCCTGTGGATCCTCAGGGATGCCGATGGATGAGGGGACAATAAAAGCAGGCAAAATTCCCAAAAAAGGGGGCTTTGGGGACACACGGCAAATGATGAACAGCAAGAATTGGGGACGTGCCCACCTGGATCTTGCCGGGGTCTGGGTCCTTTGGATTCCTCTCCAGGGATCACGGAGGGGAGGGCTCGGCCCGGCGGCGGCTCCGGCCAAGGATGCCGTCAGCCAGGAAAAAGCCATCTGCCCTCGGAAATTCGGGAATGGCGAGCGCTCTGCCCCCCGAAATTCGGGAACGACGCTCTGCCCCCCGAAATTCGGGAGCAGCTCAGGCCCCGCTGCCCCGAGCAAAGGGAGGCGCCCCCGAACCGGGATTTGGCCGTGATTTGTGGCTGGCTGATGGAAAAACAGAGCTCGGGCTGGGTTTTTGGGACAGCTGAGGGTGGGGGTGAGATCACAGAATTCAAGGGTGGTTTGGGTTGGAATCCCAAAATTACCACAGGGACAGGAGATGCTGAACACGGCGGATCCCCGGGATGCAGCGAAGTTCCTGCGGGGTTCAGGAGCCCAAATCCAGCTCGTGGATGCCCAAACCCAAACAATTCACTGCGCCGGATCCATCACTTCCTAACCCCCAACTCCTCCGGGCTCCCCGAGCTCCTCCAGCCCCTTCACAAACCAACTTTGATCCCATTTTCCTCCCCCACAAAATAAAACCCCCTCATAATCAGAGATTTCCCCGCAGCCGCTCTCAGGAAATCAACAGCACGAGAGCAACCGCCCGATCTGCGGCGAGAAAAAGCAGGAGCGAGGCAGGAAAAATGATCCCTGCGCCAGTGACAGACAGCTGGAGCTACGGGAAAGCCGGGGGGATGCGTTGTTCCTTGGAAATTGTCTCTCCGTGACCTTAAAACGGCGGCGGAGGAGAGCGGGGAGGGGAAGGGAAGGGAGGGGAGGGAGCCGGGGCTGGGTTTGGCACAAGTTCCCCCTTTTTCCCGAGCAGGTTTTATTCCCCATGCTGGGATCGTGGGATGCTCGGGATGCTCGGGAAGGGGGCTCGGAGCAGCAGCCGCAGCCCGCTAGGACCCAAAGCCCACGGCGAAAGGAGAAGAGGGATTCAGGGAATTCTTTCCCAAGAGCCAAATCCCGGCTGGGCTCGGGCTCGGCCGTGCCCGGGGGATGGATCGGGAGCAGGCGGGGAAGAATCGGCTCCTTTGTGTGGAGCTGGCCCCGCGCAGCCCCGCAGAGCCGCGGCTCCCCCTCCCCGCGCCCTGCAGCGCCTGCCGCCGCTTCCCGGAGAGCAAAAAGTCCATTAAAAAATCCAAAAAAATAAATTAAATGGGAGATGCGGAGCAGGCTCCGCTAGTGCCTCCATCTCCCGGCGCCTGGAAAAGCTCCCGGTTTCCCGGGGGCTGGGGAAGGAGCGGCCACCTGAGACCACCCGAGCGGGAGCTGGGGGGGAAAAAAGGAGGGAATTCGCCTCAAATGGACATGGAATGAAAATCCACGGGTGGCCCTGAGGCTGTGGGATGCGAGGAGAGGAAAGTTTCCTTCCCCAGGAGGTTTTCCCTCCCTGGAGCCCCCGGTTTGGGGCTGGCGTGGGGAAAGGAGTCCCGGGGATTTTGGGAGCTCGGGAGCTGCAATCCCTCAGGACAGCTGGAATTTGGGGGATGCTGCTCCTTACTCGGGGTTTGGGGATCCCAAAGGGGCGGAAGGGGCTATGATCCCCAAAAACTGAGCTCGCGGGGGTCCCCAGAGCGCAGCCTCCCCCCGCCTCCCCTGTCTGGAGCAGGGCTGGGATGCGCAGCCGGAGCTCGGGAGCAGCGGGAAAAGGGGACACGGGGGTGACCCCATGGATGAGACCCCCCCTGGCCTCTCGCACCCCATTAACGGTGCCCCATGAGCAGCCCCCACCCCAGTGCCCCGTTCACGGTTTAACATCAGTGCCCGGTCACGGGGTGCCCCATTAAAATCCCCTTTTTTAGGAGGAGCCCCATTAAAACCCTCTCTTCAGTACCGGGTTATGGGGTGCCCCATTAACACACCCCACACCAGTACCGCGTTATGGGGTGCCCCATTAACACACCCCACACCAGTACCGGGTTATGGGGTGCCCCATTAACACACCCCACACCAGTACCGGGTTATGGGGTGCCCCATTAACACACCCCACACCAGTACCGGGTTATGGGGTGCCCCATTAACAGACCCCACACCAGTACCGGGTTATGGGGTGCCCATTAACAGATCCCACACCAGTACCGGGTTATGGGGTGCCCCATTAACGGATCCCACATCGGTTCCCGGTTATGGGGTGCCCAACTAACACCTCCAGACCTCATCCCCCAGTATCAAACCCCAATTCCCCGCTCCAAACCCATTCTCCTCTCCATGGGTGCCCCCCCATCACACCAAACCCCAGGGCGGGGGCTCCGAGCCCCGAGCCCGCCCCGTGACCGGAGGGATGCGGGGGTCCCCCCATCCCTGCCGCCGTCCCGAGGGTTCCTGGGGGTCCCCCCATCGCTGCCGCGTTCCCGGGGTGTCCCTGTCCCCTCGGGGGGTGCCACTCACCCAGCGCCAGGTGCCGCAGGTGCCAGAGCAGGAGGCAGAGGGGCAGGGGGCTCATGGCGAGCATGGTGCCCGCGGGGGGGCTCAGCGGGGCCCCCGAGCCGGGGGTCGGGCGGGCATCGCGCCGGGCACGGGGAGGGGGCTCGGCCCGGTCCGGTCCGGGAGAGGAGGGGGCTCGGGGGCCCGGCTGGGTTCGGGAGGGTCCGGGAGAGGAGGGGAGGGGGCTCTGCCCGGCCCGGCCCGGCCCGGTTCGGCGCTGCCCCCCGGTGCAGCAGCAGCTCCGCCGCCGCCGCTGCCGCCCTTAAGCCGATTTGGAGCAGCCGGAGCCGAGCGGGGCTGGAGCGGCCGCCCCGGCCCCCCTGGGCTGAGCCGCCCCGGTCTGCCCCCGGGAGGGGCTGAGGGGGCGGGGAGGATCGGGGGATGCAGCGGGGGATTCACGGAGGGATGCGGGGGATGGATCCAGGCGGGAATGCAGCCTGGGATGGATTTGGGGGAATCCGGGGGATACAGGGGATGGATGGGGGAGCGGGGGTCGTGCCGGGATGCGAGGGGGAGGGGGATTCACGGAGGGATGGGGAGATGGATTGAGGGGGATAGGAGGGGGATCCAGGGGGAATGCAGGGGGGATTCACGGAGGGATCGGGGATGGACTCAGGGGGGATTGAGGGGGAGATTGAGGAGGGACGTGAGGGGGATCCAGGGGGGGATTCACGGAGGGATCGGGGGGATGGATTGAGGGGGGATGGATTGAGGGGGGATGGATCCAGGGGGGATGGATTGGCAGAGCAGAGGGGGATGCAGGGATGGATTTGGGGGCAGGGGGATCCGGGGGCCGTGGAGGATGGAAGGGGGCACAGGAGGGCTGGGGACGGGGGGTGACAGGAGGGGGGGCACGGCAGGGTTGGGGGGACACGGATGCGGGAGGGGTTGGATGCAGGGAGGGATGTGGGATTCAGGGCTGGGATGCAGGGCTGGGATGCAGGGATGGGATGCAGGGATGGGATGCAGGGTTGGGATGCAGGGCTGGGATGCAGGGATGGGATGCAGGATGGGATACAGGGATGGGATGCAGGGATGGGATACAGGGATGGGATGCAGGGATGGGATGCAGGGCTGGGATGCAGGATGGGATGCAGGGATGGGATGCAGGATGGGATGCAGGGATGGGATGCAGGGATGGGATGCAGGGATGGGATGCAGGGCTGGGATGCAGGGATGGGATGCAGGGATGGGATGCAGGGCTGGGATGCAGGATGGGATGCAGGGATGGGATGCAGGGCTGGGATGCAGGATGGGATGCAGGGCTGGGATGCAGGGATGGGATGCAGGGATGGGATGCAGGGATGGGATGCAGGGATGGGATGCAGGGATGGGATGCAGGGTTGGGATGCAGGGCTGGGATGCAGGGATGGGATGCAGGATGGGATACAGGGATGGGATGCAGGGATGGGATACAGGGATGGGATGCAGGGATGGGATGCAGGGCTGGGATGCAGGATGGGATGCAGGGATGGGATGCAGGATGGGATGCAGGGATGGGATGCAGGGATGGGATGCAGGGATGGGATGCAGGGCTGGGATGCAGGGATGGGATGCAGGGATGGGATGCAGGGCTGGGATGCAGGATGGGATGCAGGGGAGGGATGCAGGGTTGGGATGCAGGGATGGGATGCAGGGTTGGATGCAGGGATGGGATGCAGGGATGGGATGCAGGGATGGGATGCAGGGATGGGATGCAGGGATGGGATGCAGGGATGGGATGCAGGGATGGGATGCAGGGATGGGATGCAGGGATGGGATGCAGGGATGGGATGCAGGGATGGGATGTAGGAGGGATTTGGGATGCAGGATGCAGGATGCAGGATAAGGAGCAAAATCTAGGCAGGGATGTAGGATACAGGGCTTGGGACATGGTCAGGGATGTGGGATGCACAACTGGGATGCAGGCCAGGATTTGGGATGCAGGAGAGATTGGGATGCAGGCAGGAATGTGGGATACAGGGGTTGGGATGCAGGCCAGGACTTGGGATGCAGGATGGGGATGCAGGCAGAGATTTGGGGTGCACCATAGGGAGCAGGAGCAGGAATGTGGGATACAGGATTGGGATGCAGGCCAGGATTTAGGATGCAGTCAGGGATGTGAGACAGAGGGTTGGGATACAACCAGGGATATGGGATATAGGATTGGGAGCAAAATCCAGGCAGGGATGTGGGATACAGGATTGGGATGCAGGCAGGAATTTGGAATACAGGATTGGGATGCAGACAGGGATGTGGGATACAGGGCTGGGATATGGTCAGGAATGTGGGATACAGGATTGGGAATCCAGGCCTTGTCCTGGCTTTCCCAGGAATACAAGGGAGAGGAAATCATGGCGCTCCTGGGGTTGTATCCCAGAAAATCAAAAACAATCCCAATAAACCTCAGCCTAAGGAGGCGGCCCTGGGATAAAACCAGGCCCAGCCAGGCTGTCAGTATTCCTGAGAAAGCCAGGACAAGGCTCTATCTCCCGGGGGCATCCATCAAATCCAGCCCCAAATAAACTGGGATTTGATTCCCAGAATCTCTGGGATTGTGGCATTTCCCAAAAGATTGGACACAGTGGGTGAAGGGAGGGAAATCCAAGAATTCCAGCAATTCCTGGATTTAACTGGATGGGATTTTGCACGGATCCAACAGAGCCTGGTTCCTGTCAGGGAGGTTTTTTTGGGAATCAAATCTCACCAGTTTGGATCAGACTGGTGATACTGGTTGGGCCAGAATTCCAGCTATTCCCAAAACCCCTGAAAGCCAGTTCCATGGAAAAACCCCCAAAATACTGCCAGAATCTTCTTTTGTTTGGGGGAAAAACACCAGGACAGAGTTTTGGAGTCACCCATCCCTCGATGCCTGGAAATTTGGGATAAAACCACACCCAGTCCCAGATTCCCAAGATTCTTTGTTTTCCCCCTCATGAGGAGTTTCCATGAGAAATGGAAACACCGGGAATCAAAAATTCCCAAATCCATCTCCACGGGGTGACCCAGTCCAGGACTTTTCCCTGTGGCTGCTGGAGCCCAAAGTCTGGCTCTTCCCATTCATTTTTCCATGGAAAAACGTGACAACCACATTCCCAACATTATTTTGCCAACATTCCCACCTTCCTGAGCCAAGGGCTGTTCTCATGGCTGGAACATCCCTTTGGATGGGAGTCACCTCAGGATGAGGCAGGTGAAGATTTTTGGGAAGTTGGGAATTGTTTCCCAAAACTCCAACAGCTCCGATACCTCCTTGGAAAACAAAAATAAATAAATTTAAATAAATTTTTTAAATTTATTTTTAAAAATAAATTTTTAAAAAATTCCTGCATTTCCACACTTTCCCAAAGGGAATTTTAGCCCCTTTTCCACAACCTCGTCCTGGAGCCAAACCCACGATGGGGTGGGAGAAGGATAAATGGGAATAACCCGGAATGTTGGGAGCGGGATTTGTTTTCCAAAGTCTCCCTGGCAGCCTCCAGATCCCGCGGGGAAATCCCGGGAGCAGCTCCCGGCCCATCAGGCGGCTCCAGGGACATCGGAGCCGACAGCAAGCGCCGGAAATTCCGGGATACGAATCCTGCCGTGTCCAGCCCGCTCCGACTTCTCCTGGCTTTTAATTCCCTGTGAATCCAGCGGCTGGTGGGGGCTCCCTTGGAATTCCCCAGGGAATTCCCAGCCTTGGGAATGAGCCCAGGTGGGGAGCGCTGCTCCTGCCTCATCCAAACGCATCCACCGGGATGATTATTCCCGATTTTTTCCTGTAAATAAGGATTTTCCCACATTCCCTTCCAAAGCTGGATCACTCCACTCCCTAAAAAAATCCCTGTTTTCACACAGAGCCGTGCCCTCCCGTCCTTCCCAGATTCCCAAGGGATCAATCCGGCCTGGAAAACCAAGTCCAAGCCTGGCGTCCCTTGGGAGCAGCCGGAATCCAGGGCAGCACATTCCGGGTGAGGCTCCTCTGGGATGGGAATTTGGGCCAAAAAAATCTCCCAAAAGGAAAATTTCCCAGTTGCTCTTTTTTCCCCTGACCTTTCCAGAACAAATCCAGGTGCTAAGTGCCAAATTAGAGAAGAAAACCCCAAATTTAGCAAGAAAGTCTCAAATTTTGGGGAGAAAGTCCCAGATTTAGGGAGAAATTCCCAATTTAGGGAGCAAGTCTCAAATTTTGGGGAGGAAGTCCCAAACTGCGGGATAAATTCCCAAATTTAAGGAGAAAATAACAAACTGGGAGAAGAAATCCCAAACTGGAGGAGAAAGGCCCAAACTGGGGGAGAAAGACCAAAATTTAGGGAGAAAATCAGAAATTCAGGGAGAAAGTCCCAGATTGGAAGAGAAAATCCCAAATTTATGGAGAAAGTCCCAAACTAAGGGGTAAAGTCCCAAATTTAGGGAGAATATCCCAGGTTGGAATTTAAATTTAAGGAGAAAGTTCCAAATTTTGGGGAGAAAATCCCAGATTTAGGATAATTGGGAATTTATTCTGCACCATCATCCTGGGGAACAAATCCCAGGGAGGAAATTTTGATGGAGCATCTCCTCGGACAAATTCTGGGGATTTTGGGGCAGGAAATCCCTCCTGGAATCTGATTTGGAAAGGAGGAGCCAACAAAAAATGGGAGGATTGGGATGAAAAAACCCCTGGTGACCAAAAACTGGGAAAGGCACCAGGAAAATCCAACAGTGGGAGCGAGGAAATATCCGGAAATATCCAGAACTCCCGGAGCAGAGCCAGTCACTGTCTCCAGCCACTGGAAAAAAATCCAAGGAGATGGAAAGAATTGGGGAATATAGAGAGGAAAGAAGGGAAAACACTCAATAAATTTGGAATTTTAACAGGAATTGCCTTGGAATTGAGGGGATGAAGGATGGAGTTGTGTCCCCTGTGAATTCCCAGTGAATTCCCATGGGATTTTCTGGGATTAATCCAGTTCTCTAGTGGAGAAGTCTGGAAAAAAGCAGGAAAATGGGGAATATTCCCAATTCCAAACAAGGCCTAGTGAAGGATGAGGAGTTGGAGCTGAGCCCCAAAATTCCTGCCTGGACGAGGGAAGTGGATTTGGGATTTCAGCAGGATTTGGGGTTTGATCCCACAGTTTTGGAAGTGAGGATTAATTGGAATTTATCCTGGAGGGATCCAGGAGGACAGATGGGAACAGAGGTTGGTTTTTTTGGAAGAATAGCCCAAAGTGCTGGTTTGGGAATATTTAGGGATAAAACAGAACCAGTGCCTGGATGTGGAATTTTTGGGATAGAGGGGAAGCACAGGGGATCCCAAGCCTGGGTCTGTAGCACTGAAGGTGCTTTTTAGGCACTTGGCAGCTCCCAAAAATTCCCAAAAATTCCCAAAAATTCCCAAAAATTCCCAAAAATTCCTAAACCTCCTCATTCCATGCTCAGGGCCACTTCCAAAGGGGCATTTTCCAGTGCAAATCCCAAAAATATCTGTCTAGGTCTCCAGCCAATCAGAAAAACCCCTTGGAGCATTTTCTGGCCCCAAATCCCATCCATGGATGGACACAGGGAAAGAGGGAAAATCCCTTGGAAAAGCAGAAATAATTCTGCTCCAGCCTGGAGCTGCTCCCAAAAAAAAAGTTGGGATTTTAGGAAATGTTGGGATATTTCAGACATTTTTTGGGAGCATCCCTGGCTTTGCACACACCCCTCCTTCCTGCTGCTTGTTTTTCCTGGTTTTTCATGGCATTTTTTCCCTGCAGATCCCTGAGCCCAGCCCCACTGCTGTCTCATCCCAGAGATTCCCAGGATTTTTTTCTGGATATCCATCCTGATCCTTCCCAAGGCCTCTCAGGTCCTCCTTGCTCCCAGTGCTGGAGCTTCCAGGAGCTGATGCCAGGTTTATCCAGGATATTCCCATGGGTAACAGGACAATGCATTTATTTTTCCATGGAAAATCAC
This sequence comes from Muscicapa striata striata, assembly GCA_030060385.1. Taxonomy (NCBI): domain Eukaryota; kingdom Metazoa; phylum Chordata; class Aves; order Passeriformes; family Muscicapidae; genus Muscicapa; species Muscicapa striata. Next base: position 65,447 of record JAREIS010000569.1, read on the forward strand.
TCTTTGAGGAGATTTTCCTTGGGAATTCAGAGATTCCTGCCCTGAACGCTGGGATATTCCCAAACTGGGAATGGCACTGACAGCTCTGCCTCCATCCCCAAATCTTGGGAAGAGCCAAGGGCAGAAAGGCTCGGTGGGATTAACGGGATGGGATGGGATGGGATAATGGGATGGGATGGGATGGGATGGGATAATGGGATGGGATGGGATGGGATAATGGGATGGGATGGGATGGGATGGGATGGGATGGGATGGGATGGGATGGGATGGGATGGGATGGGATGGGATGGGATGGGATGGGATGGGATGGGATGGGATGGGATGGGATGGGATGGGTCCCTGGAGCTTTTGGGAATGCAGCAGGAGAGGATCCAGCAGGATTCCCATGCCTGGCACCTCCATGAGAGGCTTTTCCAAACATTTCCTGCTCCAAAGGCTCGGGAGCAAACAGAGCCAGGGCTGTGCAAACAGCGGTGCCGTGGGATGGATCCCGGGATATTGACACTCCTGGAAAAGCAATCCTGCAGCTCTTCCCTGATTCCCAAATTCCTGTCCATCCTGCATTCCCAGTTTGCCTTCCCACTGGGGAATTCCCACTGGGCAATTCCAGCCCGGAGGTGTCGCTCCACTTCCTTTGGGAATTCCAGAGCCTGGAGGGATTTCTCTGCTTCCTTTGGGAATTGCTCCCAGGAGGATGTGTCAGTGCCACTGCTCTGGAATTTGGGAATCACTGTCAAATCCTGCCCTGATCCTCCCATCTCGGGGCCTTCCCATCTTCCCATATTCCCATATTCCCGTCTTCCCATCTTTCATCTTTCTGTATTTCCGTCTTCCTGTCTTCCCATATTTCTGTCTTCCAATCACTGCAGGAGCAGCCAGAGCTGGAGCTGGGATAGGAAATGTCAAAATTCCAGCAGGATGAATCCCACTCCCATCTCCAGGAGAATCCCTCCTTCTCCATGGAATGCAGCATTTGGATCCCAGCATGGGATCCCACTTGGATTTTCCCATTCCAGCTGCTCTCACTCCCGGCAGGTCCCATGGGAGCAGGGATGGTTTGGCTGCTCCAGGCTGAGGAGAAAGCAGGAATAGGGCAGGAAAAGCAGGAATAGGGCAGGAAAAGCAGGAATAGGGCAGGAAAAGCAGGAACAGGGCAGGAAAAGCAGGAATAGGGCAGGAAAAGCAGGAATAAGGCAGGAAAAGCAGGAATAGGGCAGGAAAAGCAGGAATAGGGCAGGAAAAGCAGGATCCTGAGTCCTGTGTGTTTTCCCTTCCGTATTTTCCCGCTCTTCCCATCCCTCCCAGCGCCCTCCACCCCCCAGTGCCGGGAGCGGGATGAGCTGGGAATTGCAGATCCTGGGAAAGGAATTTGATAAATATGGAAAATCACTGCTGCTCGGGCAGGAGAGGGATGGGAAAAGGCTGGAATGAGGAACTGAATCCACCCAAACACCTGGAAAGGAGCTGGAGAAAACAAGGCTTGGAAAAGCAGGGGAAAAGGGATCAGGGAAGATTTTCTTGGAAAATTAATCCAAACTACTGCACACAGGAAGGGAAAACACCTCAATCTGGGGAATAGATCCCAAATCCAGAAAATGGATCCCAAATCCACAAAATATATCCCAAATCTGGACAATAGATCCAAAATCCAGAAAATAGATCCTAAATTTACAAAATAGACCCTAAATCCACAAAATAGATCCCAAATATGGAAAATATATCCCGAATCCACAAAATACATCCCAAATCCACAAAATATATCCCAAATCCAGAAAGCAGACCCCAAATCTGGAAAATGCATCCCAAATCTGGAAAATAGATCCCAAATCTGGAAAATACATCCTAAATCTGTTAAACAGATCCCAAATCCAGAAAATATGGTCACATTCCAGCCTTTCACCAAGTAAAGTTTCCCCCAAAGATTTTTCCAGAATTTCTGACTCCTCTTCCTGGTCCTTCATCTTTCCTCTATCCCACATTTCCCAGGGTCAGAATTCCCGACCTCCAGGCTCCATTCCCAGATAAATAAATCCAATCTTGGCCATGGTCCTTTGGAGATGAGTTTTTGCAGGACATGCAGCTTTGGGAATGTTTCCTCCATGGAATAAATCTCAATTTTCCCTCCAGGGCAGCCAGGAAAATTCTTTGGTGTTTCAGCAGGAGCCCACTGGAGTTTTCCCCAGTTTTCCAGCCCCAAAATCTCCCCAATCCAAGGAAAATCAGTATCCTGATAAAAGGTGGGAATAGGATCCATGGGATGGGAACACATCCCTGGGGATGGGAAACATACCTGGAGCTGGAGCGATTTGGGAGAGCCTAAAAGTGACTTTGGAAAAAAGACAGAATTCCCAAGGAATGTCAGGAATGGAACAGGAGGGGTTGGGGCACCTGTGACCCCTAACAGCCAAAATTTGGGAATAGATGGAATTGACCTTAAAGGATGTGGAAGAGCAGCTGGATTTTTTTTTTTTTTTTTCTCAAGCAAGAAAGCAGGGAAAAGGTGATTTTTCATTATTTCCCATAAAATTTGTTTCAAAATCCATTAATTGAGTGAATAATGATTTTGTTCGGAGTTTCAAATCCTCTCCTGGCCTTGGAAAAACGGGAGCTGGAGCTCCAGGTTTCTCCTGCCTTTGAGCAAATCCAGTGGGAATAAATCAAAGCCAGGAGATGGAACGAGGAGGAAAAAGGGGAAAATCCCAGCCTAGCTCCTGCTGGGAAGAATCCAAGTGGGATGGGAACCACTGGCTTTGCTTTCCCACTATCCAGGGGAAAATCCTGCTTTTCCAGAGCTTTTGGAACCTTTCAGAGGAGACTTTGCCCTTGGAATTCCAGGCACATCCAGAGCATTTCCTGGCACACGATGATACCCTTTGGAGAGCCGGCCTGGGGCTGGATAGGGAGATATTCCAAGGAGGAAAAAGACAGGGAATATTGACTGGAAACTGGGAATATTGACTGGGAATTGGGAATATTAGCTGGGAATTTGGGATATTGGCTGGGAATTGGGAATATTGACTTGGAATATTGGCTGGGAACTGGGAATATTGACTGGAAATGTTGACTAGGAACTGGGAATGTTGATTAGGAACCAGGAAGATTGGCTGAGAACTGGGAATATTGGGAGGAACTGCCAGCAAAGGGATTTTTAGCCAGGATTTTCCTTTTGCTTCCCAGATTTCAGAGCTCTTGGGAAATCTGGCAAGATGCCCCCATTCCAAGGGGATATGGGAAAAGGATGAGGAGCAAGGAGTCACCACCAAGAACATCCACCCCAGGATTTTCCTGCTCCTTCCAAGCAAAACTTCTCCCAGGAGCTTTTCCAGCAAAGAGAGGGAAACGTTCCGGCTGGGAGAGGTGAGGATGAAGGACGGAGCGAAAAGCAGGAGACGAGCAGCGGAATTTTAATGAAAATCCTTGGATATCAAAGGGAAATAAAACTCCCATCAAATCCCAAATCCGACAGAGTTCGCTTGGAATGCTGCCAGGAGAAGGAGCTTGGGAAAAGGCCATGGAAGGAGCTGCCCCTTCCCTTTCCAGCACCGTTCCTGAGGCCTCAGAGCTCATCATTCCCTATGATGATTCCCTCTGTGGTGAGGAGTTGGAATTCAGCTGGGATGTGGAAGAGTTCCTGCTCTGTGCCCACGATGGAGAAATCGGTGAGAAATTCCTGGGTGGGAAAATCAGGGATGGTGGAATGAGGCTGAGTTCAGGGCAGGGTAATAATCCCAGGAAAATCCAATGTTTTCCAGCTCCAAATCCATCTGGAAGCACCTGCTCCCACCTTTTTCCCACTAAACACCCCAGGAATTTCAGGAATGGCCCAAACTCCACCTGCAAATCCCAAGCAGAGGCTTGGAAAAGAGTAGAAAATCCACGGAATATCTGGGAATGACCTTGGAGATGGTGGCAGACACTGAACCACTTGGAAAATGGAGCTGGAATGGGTCGGAATTCCGACCCCTCTGGAAGAACGCAGATCCATCCAGGATATTCAGGAGCAAGGGCACATGGTGACCCAGATATGAAGCTTTCCCTGCAGCCAACATTCCATAGAATTCCTGGAATGTGCCACCATCACATGGCATTGGCCAATTCCATGGGTGACTTTGGATCCAGCCCATCCACATCCCACGGGATCATCTTTTCCAAGAGATGGGAAGGAGCTGAGGAGATCCTGGATTTTCCAGGACCTCCAAAAGGATGGAAAAGAGGAGGAAAGAGCCATTTTTAGGTGGAAAATCACCTGGAATTTTTAACTTTGGAGCTTCACTGGAGGACAGGACTCACCTTGGATCGATTTTAGGAGGAATTTCTCCATCCTGGGAATGTTTGGCTGTCGGGAAGCTCCAGAGTCGTTATCTCCACACAATTTAATTAAAGTCTGGAGTTAATGACACAATGGCCACTAATTAATTTAATTAATTTAATTAATTTAATTGATATAATTAATTTAATTAATTTTTGCTCCTCTGCAGGAGATTTGGGGGGGTTGGAGGATTTTTTTTTGTTGGGAAGCAAAATTGAATTCCATCCCCAGAAGTGGTTTGGGAAACAAAGGGATTTGGGAATGCATGGAGAGCATCCAGGTCTTCCCAGTAAGGGCTGGGAACTGGGAATATTGGCTGGGAACTGGGAATGTTGACTGGACATATTGACTGGGAACTGGGAATGTTGACTGGGAACCAAGAATATTGGCTGGGAATTGGGAATATTGGCTGGGAACTGGGAATACTGACTGGGAACTGGGAATGTTGACTGGGAATATTGCCTGGGAACTGGGAGTATTGTCTAGAAACCAGGAATACTGGCTTGGAACGGGGAATGTTGGTGGGATAAAGGAGCACAAGGCAGGGACAAGAACTGGGGACATCTCCTGGTCATGGAAAGATGGGAACAGGCTGTGACAAATCCAGAATTTTTAGAATGGGTTGAGACGGACCTGGAAGTTGATCCCGTTCCAGTTCCAATCCACTTCCCGCAATCCCAGGTTGCTCCAAGTCTCATCCAGACTGTCCTTGGACACTTCCAGGGATGGAGCAGCCCCAGATTCCCGGGATAAGCTGAGCCAGGGCCTCCTCATCCCAGTTATTCCGACATCATCAAGCCGGAATTGTGGGATGAAGCAGAACTTGTGGGATACAAACAAGGGACGGAGTTTTCCAATGGAAGATGAACCTCCTTGGAATGACAGCGAAATCCCTCTTTGCTCCCAAAATAACTTCCCACAATTGAGCTCTGAGCTGTCACTTTTTTGGGAAAAATCCCTTTGTGCCTCAATCCGGCTCTTTCCAGTGGAATTATTCCCTGTCGGAGCCTCCGTTGCTCCAAACATTCTGTGGCAATTTCAGCTCTGGGCTTTCACCTCGTCAGCAGAGCAGGGATTTGGGAATTCTGCTTTCAGTCCCTCCCTCCTTCCCAGCTTTTGGCTGCTGGGAGATTTCCCGGCTTTCAGCCTCAGCTTCCCTGGAATTTGGAGACAACGAGGCCCAAACTCCTTTGGTCTCTTGAATCGCGGCACCCCCGGCTCTGCTGCTCCTCCTAAATCCATGTAGGGGGAATTAAACATGGAATTTTCTCATTCCAGGGTAAAGTCTGGAAGTTTTCCAGGGAAGTTCTGCAGATTTGAGAAAATCCCTGGAATTTTTAATGGATTTCCTCCCTGGATATCCAAATAAATCTCCACATTCCAAAGGGTTTCTTGTACGGAATCTCCATCAGATCCCGTTTTCCCACAAGTAAACCCGACTTTGGAAAACTGGGAATGGGAATTTTCTGGAGATGCCAGAAACACTCAGCAATTCCAGTTGCTCCAAACAAGGAATTGTGATCCCAGGATCCCGGATATCCCTAAAAGTCCAGGTTTGCCTCAGTTGATGGATGAGGAATCCTCGCTCTCCCTACGGATCCGGGTGCTTTAAAAGCTTCAAATATCCATGAAACATCCCAAAATTTGTGGGGCTGGGGGAAAACCCTGCAGGATGCTTTTCCCAGCAGCACAACCTTGACTGGGAATGTTGCAAAGACATCCTGGAGAACTTGCAAAGACATGATTTTCCTCCTCCTCAGCCATCTGCTCCCCTGGAATGGCTCCTGCTCCTCAGGGAGAAGTTTTCCAAGGTTGGAAGGAGCAGGAAAAGCTGGAGATGGGAGCAGGAAAAGCCCTGGGAGGGGTTGGGAAGGGAGGGATGGAGCCTCCCAATGGTCTTTTCCACAGGGATTATCCGGAGCTTTGGAGAAAAGATAAAGGAAAATATGAGGGGGAAAGGAGGAAAAAAATGGGGAAGAAAAAGGAGGAAAAAAGGAAAAAATATGGGGGGGGGAAAGGAGGAAAAAAAAAGGAAAAATGGAAGAGGGAAAAAAGGAGAGGGGGAAAGGGAGGAAAATAGAAGGAAAAAAAAATAGAAGAAAAAAAGGAGGAGGGAAAAGAAGGAAAAAGATGGAAAAATGAGGGAGAAATAGAATGAAAAAGGAGGACAAAATGAGGAAGGAGGAAAATAAGAGGAAAAGAGGAGCAAAAAACAGGGGGAAGGAGGAAAAAGGAGGAAATAGGAGGAAAAATGAGGGGGAAGTAGTAGAAATGGAGGGAAAATGAGGAGGAGAAAACAGAAAAAAAAGGAGGAGGGAAAATGTAAGAAAAAAGGAGGAAAAAAAGGAGGACAAAAGAAGGAAAGAGGGAGGAAAATTAGGAAAAAGGAGGAGGGAAAAAAGGGAGAAAAAGGGAGGATAAAGAGGAAAAATTAGGGGGAAAGGAGGAAAAAAGGAGAAGAAGAATAAAATAAGGGAGAAAGGAGGAGGAAAAAGGGATAAAGAAAAAGGGAGGAAATAAGGAGGAAAAAAAGAGGTAGAAAAGAGAGGAACAAAGGGGGAAAAGGCCCAAAATGGATTTTTAAAAGGGGAAAAATGGAAGCCAGGGAAAGGAAGATCCTTAGAAAGAAGGTTTTCTTGGAGTTGGAGTTTTTCTTTGCCTGGAAAATCCCAATATCCAGCAGAAATTCCACATTTTCTTCCTCCAGTTCTGCATCTGTCCTGGTGTGAGGGACAGGTGTCTGCCAATAAAGGCAGGAGCTTCTCTTTGAAATGGAAAATGTAAAACCCCTCCCTTCAATTATTATAACTTTGAAATTAAGGAGTTCTCAGGCAAAGAAATGGGAATTAGGAATAACAGTTCTTTATTAGGAAAATTAAAATAGAAATGCAGTATTACAAAGAACAATCCCAAACCCTGCCAGAGTCAGAATCCAAGCTGACACCCGTCAGTCAGTCAGGGTGTTGGCACAGTCCCATTCCATGGTGGCTGCATCCTCCTGCAGTGGCAGATGTGGCTCAGCTGGAGCAGTGCTCCTGGAGAAGGTGCAGTTTCCTCTCAAGGTGCAGGGATGATGTGGAAAGGTCTGGCTTTCCTCTGGAATGCAGTGGGAAGAAGGTACCTTGGTGTCCAAAATGTCAGTTTTTATCTGGGTAGGAAAGGCTTGGCTCCTCCCCTGGCTGGAGCATCTCCCATGGGATGATGGAATTTTATCAGCCATGCCCTGGGACTCACTGGCCATGAACAGGAGATCTCTCCTGGAGGGAGGATGGGCTGTGGGAAGATAAAGATGATTGCCCCAGCTGGTTTAAAGCTGCCCATGAGCAGATAATGTGTGCCAGGAGATCAGGGGCACTGCCACACCCGGCTGTGACAGATGGGGACAGAATTCACATTGCTGGTCACATCAACCCAACACAGCCTCCCACAGCAGATTCCTCATCTGGCCCAGCTGAGCTATTCCATAAAACCCAAGATTATGGAAAAATTTGGACTGAAAGGGACTTTAAATCCAGTTGAATCCAAACCTGCATTGATCAGGAATATTTCTAATGGGATCAGGATGTTCAGAGCCCCTGGGATGATTCCAGGGATGGAGCAGCTTCCACCTCTCCAGGTGAACTCTCCACCCAATTCCCACCCAATTCCCACTGGAATAATATTTCCTGTCAGAATTACTGCAAGAATCATCTCCAATTCCATATTTCCCCTGGAAATAATCAGGAGAACTTTCTGTGGGAGCCAGAAATTCTCCTGGACTGGAATTCTTTGGTGTTTGGGGGGAATTTGGGGCAATGCTGGAGGCCGAGGCCTCATCCAAAAGTGACGGATTATTGCACATTCCAGGGACTTTTTCCAGCTCTGGGAAGCTCCACGAAAAATTGAAACACTCAGGAATAAACTAAAATAACAAGGAAAAAAAAAATCCCAGTGGGAGTGGCCAAGCTGGAGCTTCCTGAGGGTTGGAAGTGAAGTCATCCCAAATCCATCCCTTTGGAGCTTTCCTTCTCCTCTGGAGCTTTAGGAATTCAGGGAAAGGGCCCTTGGGGGTGGCTGAGCCGATCCCTCGTGCTCTGAGTCATTCCCAGCCGGATTTAGCTGCTCTCCCACGCACGTCCCGGGTGTCCCAGCCCACCTGGAACTGTCCCCACTCCCACTGAGTCAGGAGCACTCCCAGTCCCACACAGCCAATCCCAGGGCATGGGGAACAGCCTGGATTCCCTGGAAAAGCGAGGGTCCAAGGATGCTCCCAATCCCCTCTGGCTGCATCCCGTGGGATTTTCCCTCTGCTTCCCACCAGCACAGAACAACCCCAAAATTCCCAGGAATGTGAATCCCATCGTCCTCCCAGCACAAGTTCATAGCTTTGCTCCTGCAAATCCCAAAAACCTCCAAATTCCCAGGAACATGAATCCTGCTGTCATCCCAGCATAACTCAGCACAACATCCCAGCAACTGCTTTGCTCCTGCAAAATCCTCAAAAAAACCCCAAATTCCCAGGAATACGAATCCCATTGTCCTCCCAGCACAATTTCACTGCTTTGCTCCTGCAAAATCCCCAAAAATTCCCAAAATTCCCAGGAACACAAATCCCATCATCCTCCCAGCACAACTTTGCTGATTTTCTTCTACAAAATCCCAACAACCCCCAAATTCCCAGGAACATCATCATCCCAGCACAGCTTCCAAGTTTTGTCCTGCAAAATCCCAAAAACTCCCAGAATTCCCAGGAACACAAATCCAATCTTCCCAGCACCACTTCACTGCTTTCCTCCAATAAATCCCAAAAAAAAAAACAAATTCCCATCAAAATCTCTCCTCTCCTGCTTTTCCAGCAGTTCCTTCCTTTGGCTTGGCCAGGAGCAGATCCAATGGGATCATCCCACACTGGGAAAACCAACCTGACCCCACAAGAGACCCGGAATCAGCAGAAATTTCCCCTAAAATCCCTTCTCGCCACATTCCAGCTGCTCCCACCTTCCCAAAGAACTCTAAAATTACATCATCCTACAAAACAGAGTTTCTTTCCAGCCACAGTAGGATCTCTCCAAGTTTAAAAAAAAAAAAAAAAAAAAAAAAAAAAAGTGCAAAATATTCCCTGTACAAGGTGGTGATGGAAAAATCCACCCCCAGCTCCCATTCCCAGGGGAAGATCCTCCCTCAGCTGGAAGGATCCTGGATTGGGAAAGGAGCAGCTCCCGAAATCCGGGGGAACTGGGGGAGCTGCTGCTCTGCTTCTGCCCCTCCGGAGCCAAAATGGCTCTTCCCGATCCCAAAAAATCCATTGGGAGAAGTCAGGGGAGGTTTTCCTAAAAATCCAATTTTTCTGCTGCTGCTGCCTCTGAGGTTGAGCTTTTCCCAGGAAAAGGGAGCTCAAGAAAACAAGGGGGGAAAGGGAAAAAGGGGAAAAATGGGGAAAGGGGAAAAAGAGGGAAAGAGAGAAAAGGGGAAAAGGTAAAAAAGAGGTGGAAAGAGGGAAAAAAGGGGGGAAAGAGGGAGAAAAAGGGGAAAAGACGGGGAAAGGGGGAAAAGGAGGGGAAGGGGAAAAAAGGAGAAGAAGGGGAAAAAAGGGAGAGGGTGGAAAGAAAGGGAAAACAAGGAGGAAAAGGGGGAAAAGGAAAAAAAGCTCAGAGAAAAAAGGGAAAAATCATCCACGACCCCGGATCATCAGGCAATGGAAAATTCCTGGGGAAGGAGGAAAATCAAGGCTGGAAAACCAAAGGAAAGGAGTAAAATGCTTCCCTTTTCCCCAGAATGCCACAGAGAAGAGAAAAAAACAGGGAAAAAGTCCTCTGGAAATATCCCAACCCTTATTCCCAAAGGACATCGCACCAAAGTGGGATGGGGAAGGGCTGGGAGATTGAAGTTGGATCCAAGTTGGCTCCCAAATTCCCCAGGAAGGGCCTGGCCAGGCAGCAAAGCCCCAATTCCAGGGATTTGTCTTTGCCAGGGGTCATTCCAAAGAAGAAAATGGAATTTCCATGGGATTGAACCAAAAGCTGAATTCAAGGCCTGAATGTGACACAAAATCAACTTCCCGGGATTTTCTCCCTCTCTGGGATGAGCAGATTAACTCCTATGAGAACTGCTCAAGTCCAGGAATTTATTCCAGCTCTTTTCCACCTTCTCCATCCTCAAAACTGGCTGGAATGCAGAAACCAGGATTTAGGAATGGGTGGTTAAATCCTGGATTGAATTCCGACTCCAGGACAATCCCAATCCCAGATCCCAGGCTGGGATCCAGTGGGATCACACCCCTCTGCCCCCTCCAGAACTCCATAAATCACCCGTGATTCCCTCAGATCTCGGGATGGGATCCGGTGGGACCAAGAGCCTGGATTGGGGCTACCAAAACTCATCCATAATTCCATGAAATCTTGGGAATTCCGTGTCACTTCCCGGCACCTGTCCATCACCCCACAGGTGATTGGCAGCTCAGGATGACGGAATGCACACGATCCCTCTGTAACGTGGGAATGGAAAGGATTGAAACCCCAAAAACCTGGAAACGGCTCACTCTGGGCATTCCCTTTCCAAAATAAAAACCAGGATTTTGGCCATGGATTGAGGGATCAGTTTCTCCTTGGGAATGGAAAACTCTTGGAGCTGAGCTTATTCCCGAGCTGGGAAAACATCCCAAAAGGTGTGGGAGAGGATGAAATTTGGGATTTGACGCCATGGTCCTTCCCCATACTTTGGCGCTGGATCATGGAATTGTTCAGGTGGGAAAAGGCCATTGAGGTCATGGATTCCAACCATTCCCACAGGAATTCAGGCCCCAAGGGCCACATCCAGGGATTTTTTAACAATTCCAGGGATGGGAAGCTCATCCCAGGACTTCTTCACCTTTTCCACGAAGGAATTTTCCCAATATCCAACCTAAACCCCTCCTGCTGCACCCTGAGGCCGTTTCCTTTTTTCCCACCCTTTATTCCTTGGGAAAAGTGATGGATTCATGGAAATGTGGCCGGAGGTGATGGAGAGGCTCCAAGCGGTGAGGAAAAGCCTCATTCCAACATCTCCTCAATCCCTCAGTCTCTGCTTTTCATCCCTAGAAATCTCCATCAGGAGGAAAACCACCCCAAACACTTATGGTTATCCATGGAAAAGCTGGAAAATCCCACCCAAGCAACAACTGCGGATAATTTTGATGATCCTGATGGAGCAGCTTTGGGATTCAGCCTCTCCAGCCTGTCTAAACTTGGGAATTCTGACATTTTTATCCCATCCATGGATAATTGCCACATCTGGGAGACAGGATCACCCACCTGGATGATGCTCCCATGGATCAGCCTTTCCTTAAATCCCAAGAAAAGCCAATCCTGAAGAAAAAGGAGCTTCCAAATCCTGGATTTTATCCCATCCCACCCTCCAAGCTCAGCTTCAGAGGTTCCAAAGGCCTTTCCCTCACCTGGAAGCTCGCAGCCAGCATTCCCAGGGTGGAAAACCTGGAAAATTCCAGATCCTTCCTAGGAAAACCACAAAAATCCTGGAATTAAGGGATCTGCCCAGCAGATCCTATTTTACAGATCTGGATAAACAGGGAATTCTGGCTCCCTGACAAGCTTGGGAAAGCTTTTCTCTCCCAAAGAAAACAGGGAATGGGCAAACTCTAAAAATCCAGGATCTTTCCCACCCCTTCCTGTGTTTTCCCTCCTCCAGCCTGGGCTCCTTTCTTCAGAGCAAGCTCAGCGCTGGAAAATCTCATTTTTCCAGCTTTTTTTCCCTCCCCTCCTCCTTTCTCCCCCCAATTCCTGATGCAAATTTATGGAAATCAGGCGGCGCCAGCTCCCAGCCAGGGATAATAAAGGAGAGGGATGAAAAGAGGGGAGGAATCCCGGTACGGGAGGGCTGGAAAAATCCATTGTTCCATGGAAAAGGGCGGATTTATTTTCCTGGTAAAGGCAAGGTTGGCTTTAATTAAATTTGTGTTTTCCACACTTTTAATGAGCCGCGTTGTTGGGTGGCTCCTTCCCAAGGGATCGTGGTGGGAATGGGAAAAGGGGGATCTGGCTCATCCCAATCCCAGCAGTGCTTAACTGAGGATGGGAAAGGGCCAAAGTGGGGGGAGATCCACTGGAAATCTATTCTTTCCTAGGAAATTCGACTGTGAATCCCACTTGACCTTGAATTCCCAAACACGGAGGGTTTGGAGGATTCCAACATTCCCAAATCCCTCATATTCCCTAAAAACAGAATTTGGGGGATTCCAACATTCCCAAATCCCTCATATTCCCAAAAAAAAACACATTTGGGAGATTCCAACATTCGCAAATCCCTCATATTCCCTAAAAAATCATGTTTGGAGAATGCAAACATTCCCATATCCCTCATATTCCCAAACACAGAGCATTTGGAGTATTCCAATATTCCCAAATCCCCCATATTCCCAAAAAAATCATGTTTGGAGGATGCAAACATTCCCATATCCCTCATAATATCAAACACAGAGCATTTGGAGGATTCCAATATTCCCAAATCCTTCATATTCCCAAAAACACCTCGTTTGGATATTCCAGCATTCTTATATCCCTCAGATTCCCAAAAATTCTGCTTTTGGAGGACGCAAGTGCCCGAGGACCTTTTGGAAAGGAGCACAGAGCCAAATCCAGCTGGGAATTGGTGTAAAAGCTCCTTTGCAAAGGAGCCAAATCCAGCCAGGAACGGGATCAGAATCAAATTTGGGGAGATGCCCATGGAAAGCTGGAGATGCTCCGGAGAATCCCATTCCCACATCCCATTCCCGCTCCAATCGGCATCACCACTGGAGAGCTGGTCCCTTCCCTCCCCTCCTGCTCTGATCTGGGTTTTGGGAAGGGTTTCCATCCTTCATCCCGTTCCAGGGAATGCAGTCGAGGCCAGCGGGCACTTCCAGCCCTTCCCGCCCGCTCCGGCACCATCCCGGATCCTTCCATTCTCACTGCTCCAATAATCCCCATCTAATTTGCCGGGAGCCGGCGCCGACTTCCTTCGACACTTCATTAGGGAGCGTGAGCAGCATCTCATTATCCCAACCCCGCCACCATTCCCGGAAAATTCCCTGCTGGAAAAACCCAAAGTCCAAGCAGGATTTGCCGTCCCGGCGATCCCGTGGGATGGGGGATCCCAAATCCATCCCTGGTCACGCTGGGAGTGGTTTCTGCTCCCCAGACCCAGATTTATCCTTCGGGATCCCCTGGGTTGAGCTCAGTTTTAGCTTTTCCCAAGAATTCAGGTGCTTTCATTGGGTTAGTTTTGACTTTTTGACATCCCAACCCTGGAATTATTTCTGGAATTCCACATTCCCATGGGCGGAGGGTCCCTGCTCCTAATCCACATGCATCCATTCCCTCCCAATCCCTTCCAGTCCCGCTGTGCACAAAAAAAAGGCTGGAAAACATCATCACCAACATTTGCCTTTGGGAAATGTGAGTATTTAGGGATATTTTTGGGATGGAAACCCGGTGCTGTGGTCGGGGGAAATTTTTAGGGAGTGGCTGCCTGGATTTGGGACCATAAGAAAGGATAAAAGGAAATTCAGGAATTAATGATGAGGGGATTGGGGAGGAAATGGACAGGGGGCTTTTGCACAAATCCAATGAAAAATTCCCCCATGTGCTTCGGACGCAGCCGATTTCAGGAATGAGGGGGACATGGAGGAGCTCAACCCCCACTCCTGGATTTTCTGGAGGCTCCTCCCAGCAGGAGAAGGGACAGACAAGGAGAAAGGAAGACAGATCCGAGGGAAGGAGGGAGGGGGAGCGAGCACGAGCCGTGGTTATTTATAGGAGCTGCGTTTGTGCCGGAGGAGGGAGCGCTGCCAAAAAGGGATGGGAAAAATAATCCCGGAGCCAGGTGCCATCGCCTCGGGAAGAGCCAGGGGGGAGCTCAAGGTGAGACAGAAAGGGAGGAAAAGGAGGGAAAAGTAATAAAAATCGGGATTTGTTTGGGTTTCTCTGTCAGTTCTCACCTGGCAGAGAGCAGTTCCGGCCCCTGTGACCCCCCACATGCCTCAGAATTGGAGGCTGGACATGGAGGATTTTCCTTCTGGCTGGAAATTTGGGATGTGGCCACACCTTTGGGTCAGGGTTTGGGGAGAGGAGATCCCCAAAATCCAAAGGAAGGGCCTGTGATGGGACTAGAGCCATGGCACAGCTGACAACCAATTCCCCAGGGAACGGTAGGGAAAACAAGCCCTGGATCCGACCGTGGATCCCAGCCCACTTTGCCCCACAGATGGAAACCCTCATCCCAAAAATCTGCATCCCAAAAACGCTTTTCCACAGCGGGGCTCAGGCCCAAACTGCGCATGAATTAAAAATGAATGAACTCAGCCTGTAAAGGTCTTACCCTTACCTTGGGGGAAAAAAAGAGGAAAACTCCACATTATTTTAGGGAAAAGACCCATTTTGCCTTAATTTCAGAGCTATCCCGGAGTTCTTTGTGCTCCAGGTTGGGCGTGGGAAGGGACAATCCCAGATCCACGTGGATCCCCCCACGTCCTCACATCGCACAGCGCTGGGATGGCTCCTGATTTATTTATGGAAAAGTATAAATATAAAATATATAAAATATATAAAAATAACCTCAGGAAAAGCCAGGAGAAGCGGGGGAAGACACGAATCCCATCTCCCAGGGAAGGGGGAGGTGGATCCGGCTCCAAGGGGCTGGGATGGGATAATCACAGTGAGTGAGAGCAGCAAAGTGGTATCTCCACGTCTCCTCGTTCCTTCCCTCCCTCCTTCCCTCCCTCTCTCCCTCCTCTTCCCTGGTTTTCCCCCTCCCCTGCACAAATTCATCACCTCCCCCTCTTTTCAGAGCCGCTGTCATCACATTGTCACCAGGCGATGCCGAGTTGGGCTCTGAGTGAGATAGAAAAAAATCCAGAGGGAAAAGAAGGAAAAAAACATCAGAATGTTCCAAACCACCCCCCAAATTCGATTTGTCATCCCGATAACACAAAACTTGGGAATTTATTCCTAAACCAGAGGTGTTTTCGGCAGGAGGAGCTGACAGCAGCACCCAAGCCAGCAAAGGGAAGAAGAATCATGGAACTGGGGAGGTTGGGAAAGATCTCCAAGGTCATGGAGTCCAACCATGAACCCAGCACTGGACACGACCCCAAACATCCACAGGGTCTGAACGCTTCCAGGGATGGAATTCCATGGTTTCATTGGGAAACAAGGAGAAGGAAGCAAGGAGGAGAACCAACCCTTGCTGGGGGTTTTGGCAAGGAAAGGCCAAGTTGGGTTTTGGGAAGGAGAAGGCCAAGTCAGGCTTTAGGAAAGAAAAGGCCAAGTCAGGCTTTGGAAAGAAAGAGCTGAGTTGGGTTTGGGAAAGAAAAACCCAAGTGGGGCTTTAGAAAGATGTGGCCAAGTTGGTCTTTAGGCTAAATCCAGATCTGGAAAGAAAAGGCCAAGCTGGGCCCTGGATAGGAAGAGCCAAATGGAGATTTAGAAAGGAAGAAAAGGCCAGTCATGGCTTTAGGAAGAAAACTCAGTGAGGCTTTAGGTCAAGCCAGGCTTTGGAAAGAAAAAGCCAAGTTGGGCTTTAGGAGGAAAAGGCCAAGTCAGGTTTTGGAAAGGAAGAACCAAATGAGATTTAAGAAAGGAAGAAGGAGTCAAGCCAGGCTTTAGGAAGAGCCAAGTGGGGATTAAGGAAGAAAAAGTCAAGTTGGGCTTTTGGAAGGAGAAGGCCAAGTCAGGGTCTAGAAAGGAAGAGGCAAAGGGGATTTAGAAAGGAAGAGCCAAGCCAGGATTTAAGAAGGAAAGGCCAAATTGGGCTCTGGGATAAAAAGCCAAGTCAGGCTTTAGGAAGGAATAGTCAAGCGGGGCTCAGTTAAAAAAAGGCTAAGTCAGGCCCTAGGAATGGAGAGGCAAGCCAGGCTTTAGCCCGAGCTGGGCTGGAGTTAAATCTCTTTGCAAAGCAAAGCAAGCCCCCCAGTTTTATGGCTTTTCTCGCCTTCCCCCTGTCCGCAGGAAGAGGAGGAGGAGGCCGAGAGGGATCTCCCCGGGCTGGGCTGACAAGGGCAGGACAAATGAGAGCGTTTAGGCGCTAATTAGGCACTAATGACCTGCTCGGAGGTCTCAGGAAATCAGCGCAGCCGGGCGGCTGCTCAGCAATTTGTCAGGTTCTTGCCAAGCCCGGGGGAAGCGCAGCCGAGTCGTTGACCCCATTATGGACTCGGCCTCTTCCAGACACCCGGCTGGGAATAAAAACCTGCTTTATTCCCGGGCTTTTTCCAAACCGAGCTCCTGGAGGCTCTCGGAGCAGAGCCAAGAGGCTTTTCTGGGGTGCTTGAGGGTGCGGCGCTGCCTTTGCTGAGCCAATACGGGGGGAAAAAAGGAGTTTAGCCCCAATTTGCCAGCTTTTCTTTGCCCAGAAGAGCCTTTGGAAACGTTAAAACCTCTTCCCGTCGCTATTTATAGAGGATATTTATAGACGAAAGGAATTGATTGTACTTTGGGGGAGAAAACAGTGGCTTTGTCCAAGTTTCAGATTTAAACGCTGCCAAGCTCCTCCAGTTTTAACGAGAGTTTTGGCGCTCGGCTGGGCTGGAGCGAAACCTCATCGAGCCTCTCTGCTCCGAGAGACCCCAAACGCGACCGGCCACGCTCGGCAGGGCCTGGATGGGATCCCACCCTGCCAGGACGGAGCTGGATCCAAGCAGAGCCGTCCCAGAGTGGTTTTGGCAGGGAAAGGCACAAAGACGAGACCCGCGCTGTGACGGGAGCAGGCGGCTCCAGGCCTGGCACCAGCAGGGTTTGGTTTCTGCTTCGGATCCAAGTCCAAGCTTTTCCTCCCTTCCTGTTGACTTCCTCCCTGCAGATGCCAGCGGGATCAAGGCATTCCACAGGAAAAGGATGGAAAAAAGGCAGGAATTGGCTTTTTGGGCTGTCCTGGCACCCAACCCAAGGAGAAACTCAAGGTGGGTTCACCTTCACCTTCAGCATCCAAGGTGAGGCTTGGATAATCCCAACTCATCCGTGACTGTCACGCTCCAGGGGAGGAAAGGGAGAGGTTTGAGCTGGAAGGGGGAGGAAAAGGAAATTAATTCGAGATAGCAGCGCCCCGAAGGCTCGGATCGCACCATGGGAACGCGCACAACCTGCTCCGGCACCAGCATCATCCCCACGGGCACAACCCTGGGAAACTCATCCCACCCCAGCAGCTCCGGGCATCACACTCTACCTGGATTCAGCTGTCAAGGATCATCAAATCCTCGTTAATTATCCCTGGGCTGGGATCATCTCCAGGCTCCTGATGCCACCACGGGGCCTCCTCACGCCCCTAATGCGCTGTGACTTCCGCGGCTCCGGCGCCGGCTCCGCCACAATCCTGGGATCGACGCCACCGATCCGGTCCCTGACCTGTCACGGAGCCTTAAAATCAACCAAGGACGGCTCGGGGACACTGCAGCACCTGTGAAAGGCTGGGGTAATTCATGGAAGTGACAGCACGGGAGAGGATCCCAGGGGAATGGGATGAGAGGGATGGGGAGCGCTCAACAGATCCATCAGAAAAGGGGAAAGGTGGGAAAGGCTCGATGCTGATTAATAAATTAATTAAGATAAAAATGAGTTTGGTGTTGCTCTGGTTCACAGAGGTGTCCTTGTCTCCAGCCTTTGCTTCCCATAAGGAAGATCCCCATGTTTTGGTAGGATTATGAGGAATGGGGAGGTGGATTGCAAAAAAGAAAACCCAAAAAAATCCCCAAAAAAGAGAGAGGAGACACTCAGCACAAGACAGAGCAGGACCCTTATCAAGGGATTATTCCCAAAAACCACAGTATTTTAACCCAAATTTTCCCTTTCCCCAAAACCCTCTCAATCCAGGAAACACCATAAAAATTCCACTTGGAAAGAGGAAAACGGCTGCGAATGAGGCTTTGCTTCTACTCGAGAGTTTACCAAACTCACTGGAATTTATTTTTCCTTTTTTCTCAGCAAATACAACCAGGAATGGCACAAATCCCAACCCAATCCCAGTTTGGGACATGGGAATGGAATAAATCCCATCTCAATCCCAGTCTGGGATTCCACAAATCCCATCCAATCCCAGTTTGTGATGAAACAAATCCCATCCCAATCCAGTTTGGGATACTACAAATCCCATCCCAATCCCAGTTTGAGGTGACACAAAACCCATCCTAATCCCAGTTTGGGACACGAGGATTCCATATTCTCTCTAAAAATTCCCTATTCTGTCTGCAAAATCCATTATTGACTCCACGAAATTCCTTTTTCCATTACAAAATTCCTTTTTCCTTTACAAAATTTCTTATTCTCTCTGCAAAATTTCTTATTCCTTGTGCAAAAACTCTTTTCCCTTGTGCAAAATTCCTTTTTCCTTTTGAAAAGTCCTTACTCCCTCTGCAAACCCCCAGGGACACCCCATGGAGCGACTCCAGCACTGCGAAAATTCCCATCTTTCCTCAAACTTGATGGTTCTGGAGGCCTTTTCCGAGCTCAGTGGCTCCAGCAGGGAGCAATTCCCAATTCCCAATGCCTGGAATTGCAGATAAGGACATTTCCCTATTCCCAAGGCTCCTGGGCCGTGCTTTTCCCACTGATAATGGAAATGGAGGAATTCAATTCAACGCAACGATGGCTGATCCCAGTGCCTGGAAAAGCCTGGAATGAGCAATTCCATTAAAATCAGAGGGAGAGAGGGGGAAAAAGATGGAGAATCAGAGAGGAACACAGAGGTTTATGGTTGGATGCTCATCATCAAGGAAAATCAGGAATTTCTGCCTGGAAATTGGCTCCACCTGGATCTAAATCTCCCTGTGCTGATCCAGCAGCCAGCAGAAAACATGAAATTCCCTGGAAATTGAAGAGGACAGAAGAGGAGAAAGCACAGAGGGGATAAATGGGATGGGAATGGGGCTGGAAGTGATCCCGACATCTTTTCCCAGCATCTCCTGGGGTTGGTGGAAGAATGGGAAATGAGGGAAAATATGGAAAAATTCAAATCTGGGATGGGATTTGTGGATTCAGTGGGGAAATGAGGGAGAAGGATTCCTAAAGTAATGAAATTCCATCCATCCTGGAGAATCCACGATTTCCCTGCAGAGCTGGAGTTTGGGGAGGCAAAAATCCGGCCTTGGAAGTCGGAGGCTCAAGGATCCTCATCCCACCCCCTGCAGGAGCTGGAAAATTGGAGCCAAGTTGGGACACTGGAATGGGAGGGCAGGGGAGATCAATGCCAAAACTGGTGATTATCCTTCAAAAAGCAGGGATTTATCCCAAAATATCCCCAAAATATCTCCAAAATCAGGCTGGAATGGGAGGGCAGAAAAGGACCATGCCAGAAATTGTACTTGTCCTTCAAAACATAGGGATTTAGCCCAAAATATTCCAAAATACCCTAAAATATCCAAAAATATCCAAAAATATCCAAAATATCCAAAAATATCCAAAAATATCCCAACATTTCCTAAAAGCTAGGCTGGAATGGGAGGGCAGGGAAGGGCCATGTCAAAAATTGTAGTTGTCCTTCAAAAAACAGGGATTTATCCCAAAATATCCCAAAATACCCCAAAATATCCCAAAATATCCCAAAATATCCCAAAATATCCAAAAATATCAAAAATATCAAAAAATATCAAAAAAATCCAACATTTCCTAAAAGCTAGGCTGGAATGGGAGGGCAGGGAAATGCCATGTCAAAATTGTAGTTGTCCTTCAAAAAACAGGGATTTATCCCAAAATACCCCAAAATATCCCCAAAATATCCCCAAAATCAGGCTGGAATGGGAGGGCAGGGAAGATAAATGCCAAAAATTATAATTATCCTTCAAAAAAAAACGGGGATTTACCCCAAAATATCCCCCCTAAGCCAAGAGCTGGTGTTAAGGTGGATCCAATCCCGGTTTTCCCAGTTCCTCCTGCGGTTCCATGCTCCGACTCCGTGGTTTTTTCGGGAAAAACGAGCCGGATTTCCTTCCAATCCCAAGAGAGCACACGAGGCCATAACACCTCCATTATCCAGCTCCCAAATCCCTCCAAACGATCCCATTAATTGCTCTTCCCTCCCTTTCCACCAGAGCTTTTCTGCTCCGAGCTCATCCCATTACGTCGCTTCCCATTTTTCTCCTGGCCCATTAAAAGCTGGAATTAGGCTTTTAGTCCCGGCTCCAAATGGAACAACTCCATCGATTCCCTGGAATGTTCTGCCTCTAAAAGCTCCCCAAATGTTTTCCTCCTTTCCAGCCCCATCCAGGCCTTATTCCTCGTGCAAAATTCCTTTTTCCTTTGCACAATTTCTTACTCCTTTGCAAAATTCCTTATTCCCTCTACAAATCCCCAGGGAAACCCCAAGGAAGGGCTCCAGTGCTATGAAAATTCCCATCTTTTCCCAAACTTGATGGTTTTGGAGGCCTTTTCCAAGCTTGGTGGTTCCACCAGGGAGAAATTCCCAATTCCCAGTTCTAAAAGGTTCCCAAACTGGGAATGTGGCATTTTCCTCCTTTCCAGCCCTATCCGAGCTGGAATTTCAATCAGTGCAAGATTCCAAGGAAGTTTTGTTCCCTTTCCTCAGGAAAAGCTCTACTGGGCCTCCCCCACCTTTGGGGTTTCCACCACAGCAGGGTGAAAATGAAGGAAGAAAAGGTGGATTTTTTGCATTTTCCCCCCAAATTCCCAAATTTCAGGCGTTTGTTGGTGCAATGCAGCACCAGCTCCGTGCTGGAAGGGACATGGAGCAATTCCCACTTCCCAAATTATTGCCCTAATTCCAGGCCCTGCTAATTAAAGTCCTTCCCAGTCCAGAGGACGGAGGAAATGGAGCAGATCCCAAATCCAGGACACTGCTGGCACTGAAGCGACCCCAAAAAAGCGGTTGGGACGTCAAAGGTGCCCTCAGGGAGGCGTCCCCCATTCCAGAGGCTTGGAAAAGCTCCAGGGCAGGCTGGGATTTATGGAGCAGCACAAGGAGAAGATGAAATCCCAGTCTGGCACACGGAGATGGCACAAAAACCATCCCAATCCTAGTTTGGGGTGACAAAAATCCCATCCCAATCCCAGTTTGGGGTGACAAAAATCCCATCCCAATCCCAGTTTGGGATGGCACAAATCCCATCCCAATCCCAGTTTGGGACACAGGGATGGCACAAAACTCATCCCAATCCCACCCTGAAAAATCAGGATACCACAGAACCCAGCCCAGTCCCAGTTTGGGATGGCAAAAATCCCATCCAAATCCCAGTTTGGGATGGCAAAAATCCCATCCAAATCCCAGTTTGGGACATGGGCATGGAACAAATCCCCTCCCAGCTGGGAAAAGTCAAAAAAGAGGGAAATCAGGAAAAAATAAAATGAAGTTCCAAGAATAATGGGGAAATTTAAGGGAAGAAAAAGGACTAAAAGAGGGGGAGAAACTGGCAGGAAGAAAGGGGAATTCCATAAATAATGGGTAAGTTTTTCAAAAGGGGAAAAAAAGGGGCAAAAATGGAAAAAAATAAAGGGAAATTCCATAATTAATGGGAAATTAAAAAAAAAAAAAAAAAAAAGGGGGAAACTGGAAAAAATATAAAAGGAAATTGAAAAAATTGCTGGGAATTTTTTAAAAAATAAGGGAATAAAAGGAAAAAAATCAGGAAAATCAGGATAATAACAGGGAAATTGAAAAAAAACATAGGGAAAAAGGGGGGAGATTGGAAAAAAATAAATAGAAATTCCAAAAATAATGCAAAATTTAAGGAAAAACTTTAAAATTTAAATGGAAACTGCACAAAGCAGATGCTTCCTGCAGGAAAAATCCTCTTTTTTGGCTCCTTGGGGAAGGATCTGTGGCTCCTGCTGGGGTCAAAGCCGGACTTAAACCCAGTCTAGGCCAAGCTTTACTCCCTGTCCCCAGTTCCTGCTGCCAAACTCTTCTCCTCTGGAAAAGGTTTGAGTTGAAAATATTTGGAGGCAGCTCCAAATCTGAGCATCCTAAAATCCTCTGGAATACAAAAATCTCTGTGATGAAAACTTCAGCACCCCAAAAATCCCCTGGGATGAAGAAAGGCAGGAAAACACAGAATTCCCAGGGGAGAAATGGATTTTTCTCATTGTTTTCCCTCCTCTTGCAGAGCGAAATTTGCAAAGTTTTCCAGGAATAAAGGGAAGGGGCTCAGCAGAGCCTGGATTTTCCTGGACTAATCTAGAGGGAATTTTGTCCCATTTTTCCCAGACTGGCTCCGAGTCCTGGATGCAAATGGGAGAAAAATGGGAACAAATCGGTGGCGGTGTAAAACAAGGAGTGGGATTTCCTGCCACGGCTCTTCCCTCCTCCCTGCATGGCTCCAAAACCCCGGATCCATCCCAAATCCAGGCATTTATTCCTTACTAATCACCGTGGAGATGTTTAAGTGCTTCGCTGGCTGGGATTCAGGGGGAATTTTTAGCTTTTGTGGGGCTTTTGGGAATCCACGGGAGGAGTTTTTTTATCCTTGGATGCAGAATGGGAACATCAAGGATGGGGGAAATCCAGGGAGGATCTCAAGGGAGTCCTGGAGAAGGAAAGTCCTTGGAATGAGGAAATCCAGGGCAGGAATATTTGAATTATACATCAAGATTTAAACATGGATGGGAATAAATCCAGTGGGAAATGGGACAGAAAGGAAAGGGGGATAAAACCAAAATCTTTAGGCAGGGGAGGCCCCCCAAGGTACCAAACACATCCCAAAATTCCTTCCTTTATCTCAATCCATTGGGATTTTAGCTCCATCTTGGAGCCTTCAAAAGAGAGAAAATCCTTTTTCCCATTATTTGCAGCTTTCCTTTTCTCCCTTTCCCCGTAAGGTCCTGGATCCCAAATTCTCCCAGAAAAAAAAAGGGGGAAAAGGCTCAGGAGCTGTCCCCAAATGAAAGGACAACTCAGAGTGGAAAATCTCAATATTCCCACTTTTTTTCCCTCCCACAAAAGGGTTAACCCAGCTAAGAAAGCGAGAAGGGAATAAAAATCCACTCGAGCCATTCCATCCCATCTCTCCTGGCGGATAAATGCAGGAAAATTACCCGGAGCAGCTCGATGACCCCGAGTTATTTCCAGGCAATTTCGGGGGATAACGGTGATTTATGGGCAAGAACAAGGAAGGGCAAACGATTCCAGATCCCGGATCCCAGATCCTGGCGGGACACGGAGGAGATGTCCGGCCTGGAGCTGAGCTGCTCCTTCCACAGGGAATTCCAAACCCCTGGAATTATTCCCCGTGTTTAGAAAACTGGTGGAAAACCCGAGTTGTGGGCATGGAAGGGGGAAATTGCCGGAATCTGGGGGGTTTGGGAATGCGTTTCCACAGATTGTTGCTCCGCTCAACATTCCCTGAGCATTCCTTGGCCTCCGCTCCAAACCCAATTCCCACTTTTCATAACAATCAGCTTTTATTCCAAATCCCTTTTCCAGGAGAATTGAAGATACCAGGATTTTTTTTTCTCCCCTGGAAAACCCCATTGTATACAAGCCCAAGGAAATGGGAGAAGGTTGGGATGGGACAGGGAATACGGGAAGCCAAGAAAAACCTGGAATTTTGGAACACTTCCCCCTCCCCTCTCCTGCTCCCTCCAAGTCCCCCATAGGGCCTCTCCTTTGGATGGTGGAATTCCCTCATCTCCCTATCTGAGGAATAATTTAATTAACTTGGAGAAACGTAATTAATTTTAATCATGGGCGATAATTCATTGTTTCATGGGATATTAATAATTATATTTGGGAAATCTGAGTGCCTGAGAAGTGCCCTGAAACATCCTAATTAATGGCTCGGATGGGAAGCGTTTAATTGCAAACGTTGGGAAATTGGTTCTGCTCCCTAGGGCCGAAATCCATGACCTGAGGACATGGAAAAGAGGAAAGGAGGGAGATTGGGATTCTCCTGCTGCTTCCCAAATCCCAAATCCACCTGGGCTGGGTAGTGACACACCTGGATATTCATTTTTCCCAGGATTTTTGGCTCCCAGCCTGCTGCCCCCAGGTGGGAATTTGGGAAAGGCTCTTTCTCCATGTTTTCCGCTGTTTTCACAACTGTCTCAAGCACCTGAATATCCCATTTCCATCAAGGAATTACAGCCTCGGAATTTCCAGCAGCCTCAGAAAGCCGGGAAAGGACCCCCCATGGAACTGTTCATGTTCTTGGAGTGGGATCAGCCTCAGGGAGGATTTGTCCTCTAACTGCTCCATTTTGGGAAGATGCGATTCCAGCCAGGCCTTGGCTCCGATTTTCCCATTTCTCCTTCATTTTTCTCCTGCCTGGGAGGAAAACTCTGCGATTCCAGGTCCTGATGTCCCCCTAATCCAGGATTGGGATGCTCAGACCCCTCAAATCCTGATGTCCTTTAATCCAGGACTTGGATATTTGGACAACTCCCGGTCCCAGAATCCAGAATCCCTCTAGGCCAGGACTGGGATGCTCAGACCCCCATGTTCCAATGTCCCCACAAATCCCAGTTTCCTCCCAGTCCAGAATCTGGATTTTTTGACAACCCAGATCCCAGAATCGCCCCACACCAGGCCAGGATTTGGATGCTCAAATCCCCAACGTCCCAGTGTCCCCCTAAATCCCAATGTCCCCCCAAATACCATTGTCCCCCCATCCCAGGACATGGGATGCTCAGATCCCCATGTCCCAATGTCCCCCCAAATCCCAGTGTCCCTCCAATCCAGGACCTGCATTTTTGGACAACCCAGATCTCAGAACTCCCCCTCCCATCCCCACCAGGCCAGGATTTGGACACTCAGACCCCCCCCAGGTCCCAGTGTTCCCCTAAATCCCAGTGACCCACAAATCCCAGTGTCCCCCTCTCCCAGGACATGGATGCCCAGACTCCTCAGTCCCAATTCCCCCCCATCCCAGCACACGGATGTTCAGACCCAAATGTCCCAATGTCCCCCCCAGTCCAGAACTCAGTTGTCCAGACCCCCCTAAGCCAAGTTTTCCCCTCCCACCCAGGATTTGGGAGCTCAGACCCCCCAGTCCCAATATTCCCTCATAGACAAGATTTGGATCCTTGGATCACCCAGATCCCAATCCCATGGAGATGTCCCCAAAAATCAGGACAGGCCCCAATCCCATGGAGATTCCCCCCAGAAATCAGGACTCCCCTGTTCCCAAGTGGTGGAGCCAAACTGGGGACAGAGGGACACAATTTGGGCTGAGGATGGAATTCCCTGGAGGTTTTTTCCAGAAAGAAATGAGGATTTGGGAACGGACAGTTCAGGGTGGTGTTGCTGCACTTGGAAAAGTTATTGCTCCCAAAAATATCCATGAAATCCTCATGGATTTGGGAAAAAACCATCCCCACCCTCCCTCCCCACAGCCCCCCATGGCCAAACCACATTTCATACAGAAGGGGGAAAATCCCTTAAAATCCAGTGGGGTGGTGGAGGAGCAGGATCTTGGTGGCTCCACCAACTGCAAGAGGCTCATGGACACCTCCCAAATCCTCATCCATGAGGATGAGGGGTGGGAATGGGATGGATCCGTGGAAAATTGTAGGGATGGAGTTAAGGAAGGGGGAAAGCCCCTTAAAATGCAGTGGGTTTGAAATAATGAGGGATTTGTTTCCTTAGGGAATGGGAGGAAAGCGGGAGCAGCAGGACACCGAAGGGACTTGAGCCTTGTCCTCAAGCTCCTTGAGGAATTCTAGCATCTGTGGGGATTGATGGATCTGCCAGTGTCCGGACAGGCTGATGGATGCAGGACCAAACAGCAGCTCCCAGCTCTTGGGAATTCATCAAGGAAATCTGGGAATTGCTCCATAAACTCTTGGAGCCCCCAAAACCAAAAATAATTCACTGACGGCTCTGCTGTGTAAACATGGCAAAAAAAAACAGGATTGGGAATGGGGAGGGGGAAATGATCCCACAATTCTTTTGTTTTCCTGTTTTTCCCCAGAAAACAGCACCAAAAAAACCCAGGAAGCAGCGACGTCTTCCAGCTGCATTCCAGACTCATCCAGGGCTCGGCGGCTCCGTCTCCCGCAGGAGGAAGGCGAGGGGGGTTTATCTGAAATCCCTCTCCTGCCCTAATCCATGTGACACTAATCAGGGATCCGGCCCCTCGGGAATCAATGATTAATGGAGTTAAATTTAGCGGGAGCTTGCCAGAGTAAAATTAGGCGCCATGCATAAAACATCACAGCTCCTCGTTAGGGCAGCTAATTACGCTAATGGGGGGCGTTCACGCGGGCCTGGAATTAGGGATGGACCTCCCGACCTCGGCCCAGCTGCCCAAAGCCAGGCTGGAGCTGGGAAAGAGCCTGGCCTGGAGCCTTAATGAGAAGGTAATTAGCGCACAATTAACGCTCAAGGGTGGGGGTGAGGGGGGGCTCAAACATCCCAGGCGGTCAAGGGTGTCCAACATTGCCAAGGATTGGGATGAGGGCTGGAGCAGCACATGGCTCCTTATCCCAGGCTGCTCCAAGCCCTATCCTGGAGCATTCCCAGGGAAGCAGAACCCTTGGAATGCTGCCCCAAATCCCAGCCAAAACCAAGGAAACCACGGCCATTCCTCTGGGATTTATTTCCATGCTCCTTGTTTTCCTTTCCTCGGGAAGCCGAGCAGGCTCAGCTCCCAAATCCAGAGGATTTCAGTACGGAAGATCCTCAAATTCCCAGTTTGGACTAGGAGTGGATATTACAGCCAGAGCTGCTTTTTTGGGAGCTGCTCCCGCTCTTCCCAGCATTCCCAATGGGGCGGTTGGGACTGACATCGTTACGGGTTTCCTGCACTGTGGGTTTGCCTCAGGGCCAAGCACCATCATGGGCTGGTGTCTGCTCATGGATCCAGCATTCCTGAGGGTTGGGCGCAGCACGTGGCTCCTAATCCAAATGGGATCCTTGGGATCAGCATCGCTATGGGTCTGCCATGGGGCCATCACTATGGGCTGGCTTTGCCCAGGGGCATGGCCATGATTCCAACATCTCCTTCCACCATGGCTGTAATTCCAACATCTCCTTCCACCATGGCCATGATTCCAACACCCATGGCTCCAACATCCTCTCCCACTGTGTCCCTCATTTCAACAGCCATTGCTCTACCATGGCCATCATTCCAACATCTGTCATTCCACCACAGCCATCATTCCAAGATCCACGACCCAAACATTCCCTTCCACTGTGTCCATCAAGCCAACATGGCCATCATTCCAACATCCATTGTTCTACCATGGCCACCACTCCACCATGGCCACCATTCCAACACCCATGGCTCCAACATCCTCTTCCACTGTGTCCATCATTTCAACACCCACCATTCCAACATCCACCATTCCAACATCCATCATTCCAACATCTACCATTCCACCATGTCCACCATTCCAACATGGCCCCCATTCCAACACCCATCATGCCAACACCCACCATTCCAACACCCACCATTCCAACACCCACCATTCCAACACTCACCATTCCAACACTCACCATTCCAACATCCATCACTCCAATATCCACCATTCCAACATCCATCACTCCAACATCTACCGTTCCAACATCCATCATTCCACCATGGCCACCATTTCAACACCCATCATTCCAACATCCATCATTCCAACACTCACCATTCCAACATGCATCACTCCAACATCCACCATTTCAACACCCATCCCCTCCCAGCGTGGGCATCACTGTTTCCTCAGCCCAGCTTTCTGAAATCCCTGGAATCCCACAGCTCCTGGCCTTGCTGCTTCCCCATCATCTCCCAGCCCCCTGGTCCCTCATCAGCTCCAAGGGAAGCGATTTGGAGCCCAAATCTGGCAGGGGAAGGAGGGGCAAGGTGAAGCCGTCAGCGTTTCCTCAATCCCGGCACAGGAACACAAATCCGGCTGTAATTAATCCCATTATTTTGGGAAGAGGGAGCCACGGAGCACTGTGAGGCTTGTCAAAAACTGGGAATCCGGCTGGGATAAGCCTTTGGGGGAGTTTAAGCTTGGACAGGCACCAGCTCTAAGCTGGTTTTGAGGGAGATCAGAGTGACAGGGAAATAAAGACAGGAGGACTCTGGCCCAGAGAAGGAAAATCCAGGAATGATTCATCCACCGCCCTTTTCCTTAAGGAATGAGACCAAAATAACCCAAAAGGCCTCAGCAGCAGCTCCAGGTTGTTGAATTCCCTGCAAAGCTCAAGGCAGTGGGCAGGAGTGGGATGGAATGTCAGTTATCCAATGGAATGTGGGATATCCAATGGAAAATCGGATATCCGATGGAATTTGGGGTATCCAATGGAATGTGGGGTATTCATGGAACATGTCCATCTTTTCCATCCCAAATCCCACCACACCAGGAAGGTTCCATGTCCACCTTTTCCATCCCCAGTTCCCACCAGTGCAGAGATGGAGCCAGAGAGGAACTTGCATGGAAGTTCTTCCTTGGGAAGCCAGGAAGAGAACCCTTGGAATTTCCTCTGCATCCCTGAGGGAGAAATATTCCTAGATCTCTCCTTTAAAATTTGCTTTGCTTCCTGTGAATCCACACTGGAAACCCTGGGAAGTATTTCCAAATGGGATGAGCTCCCATGAGTTACAGACACTCCAGTTTTCAACCTTTCCTTTTATGGAAAGTATGGAAAGAACTCCTCCTTGCATGGAATACACAGAAGTTCTGCCCACAGTGGGGGGGGAATATTCCCAGATTTCTCCCCTAAAATTGGCTTTGCTCCATATTTACCCACATTGGAAATCCTGGGAAGGTTTTCCAAATGAGATTAACTCCTACAAGCCACCTCGAATGATGAACCCCCAACCCCTCCTTGCATGGAATGCATGGAAGTTCTGCCCACCTTGGGAGCAAAATATTACTGGATTTCACCTGCAGAATTGTTCCCTAGGAACCACCACAGGAAACCCTGGGAAGTTTTCCCAAACAGGATGAGCCCTCATGAGTTATGGATGTGCCCCTGCCTTGCATGGAATGCACGGAATTCTGCCCATTTTGGGGGTGAAATATTCCCGGATTTCTCCCCTAAAATAGGCTCTGCTCCCTATTTACTCACATTGGAAATCCTGGGAAGTTCTTCCAAATGGGATGAGCCCCCAGGAGTCTCATTTCCAGCCCCTCATCCCAGGGAATTCCCAGGAGCCGCTGCTGCTCGTCGATCAGCCCCGAATGCAGCGAGCGTTGATTATTTTTAGCCGGGGCCGCTGCGGTGTTTGTGCACAGGAATCAGACCATGAAATCCCTGGATCCGGAGCATTCCCAGCTCTCCAGCGCCCGGAGCAGCTGAGCTGTGCCAGGGGGAGATGTTAAAAGCCTCAGAGTGTCACTTGATGCCACCTGATGTCCCCAAGGTGGGCGAGGTGTTGAACGCGGGACCCCCAGGGGAGGCAGGAGCGGGGCCTGCCCTGGAATCAACCCCCTGACCCAAATTCCCAACCTGGAATGGGAAATCTGGGAGAAGAGGCGCTGGCCTTAGAAAATCCAGCTCAGTGCCTGGCTTGGAGAGAGTGGGAGCACAGAATCCACTTTTCTTTGGGATCATTTCAGCCCCTGGAGCTGGACCAGCCCTGCAGGGGGAGTGGCTGCTCCACAGATTCCAAAGACACAGCAAGGGCTGGGACAAGGAGAGGGGAAAATCCCTGAGAGGTTTGGGAAGAGGATGGAATATCCCTGAGAGGTTTGGGATGAGGATGGAATATCCTGGAGAGGTTCGGGATGAAGATGGGATATCCCTGAGAGGTTTGGACTGAGGATGGAATATCCACCAGGAGCTCCCATTCCAGGGCTCAGGAATATCCATCCCATCTCTGGGATGCTCCCCACAGAATCCCATCGGAGCCCGTTCCAGGCAGGAATGGCAACGGATCCAGTCCTGGGATGAATTCCCAACTCCCTGGGAGGGGATTTCTCCGGTGTCAATGGAGAGGGCAGAAGCAGAGAAGGAGGGGTGGATTTTCCCTCCATCCCGCCCGATTCCCAATGGGAAAAGAGGAAATTTTGGAGCTTTTAAACTGATTTTGGGATGTGCAGCTCCAGGGGAATGCATGAGAATCCCAGAATTCTGGGATGGGTTGGAATCATCTTAAAGCTCACCCTTCCAAGAGAAGCAGAACCCTTGGAATGCTGCCCCCAAATCCTGGAAAAGCCCTGAAGCCGCAAACCAAGGAAACCACAGCAATTCCTATGGGATTTATTTCCACGCTCCCCGTTTTCCTTTCCTTGGGAAGCCGAGCGGGGTCGGCTCCCAAATCCAGGGGATTTCGGTACGGTAAATCCGCAAATTCCCAGTCGGGACTGGGAGGAGTGGATATTGCAGCCAGACCTGCTTTTTCGGGAGCTGCTCCCGCTCTTCCCGGCATTCCCAATATATACAGATTCCTTCTTTTTACAGGTAATAATGTACAGCCTATTTATAACCCAGGGATTTCTATCTCTAGGGATTATCCACACACACACACACACACACACACACACAGAGGGAAACCGGGAAAATCCCACCACTCCCAACTCCACATCCGCTGGATTTGGAGGAAAATCCCACTTTTTCCCCAATTTTTTTCCTTGCAGCGGCTGAGGCGGGGCCGCTCCCGGGAATTTGGGGGATTCCTGAGGTAGGAAATTCGGGAATTCCGGGCGGGCTCACAGCGCCAGCGGGAGCTGCCAGATGAGCAAGGAGCTGTCGGCGTCTCCGGAGCGGCGCGCCGATTCCGCCCGGAAATCCCGGTACCCGCGGCCTCCGGAGACGATGGCCACGGAGGAGATTTCCTTGCGGGAAGAATCCCGGGAGCAAGGCCGGCTCCGCACCCACACGTCGGGATCGTCAGCCAGCTCGTAGATGGATCCGTCCTCCTCGGCGTGTCCCGGCGTTCCCGGCGTTCCCGGCGCCGCTTCCCGCACGGAGAGCAGCTGGCCGGGCAGGTGCGCCGTGGAGCGCAGCCGGTATTGTAACAAAATCCCTTTTTTCCGCATT
Organism: Muscicapa striata striata; assembly: GCA_030060385.1. Lineage (NCBI taxonomy): Eukaryota > Metazoa > Chordata > Aves > Passeriformes > Muscicapidae > Muscicapa > Muscicapa striata. The sequence continues at coordinate 96,618 of JAREIS010000569.1, forward strand.
TCCTGCGGCGGGAGCCCCTCCGGATCCGGGGATTTCTCCTCCTCGGCCTCGTTGGGCTCGTCCTGCTCAGCCCGGAGCGCGTCGGGGGCCAAAGTGCTCAGAGCCAGCGCCAGGAACTGCACGGGGCCGGCGTGGCCGTTCAGGGACACCATCCCCTTCCCTGGAAAACAGGGATTGGATGGGAACGGCCCAGGAACGGGCTGGGAATGGGCCGGGAATGGAAACAGTGGGATTGGGTTGGGAACGGGCTGGGAACGGGATGGGAATGGGATGGGAACGGGATGGGAATGGAAACAGTGGGATTAGGTGGGAACGGGCTGGGACCGGGCTGGGAATGGGCCAGGAATGGAAACAGTGGGATTGGGATGGGAACGGGCAGGGAATGGGATGGGAATGGAAACAATGGGATTGGGACGGGAATGGGCTGGGAACAGGCAGGGAATGGGCCAGGAATGAGCTGAGATGGAAACAGCGGGATCAGGATGGGAACTGGCCAAGAATGGGTTGGGAATAGCCTGGAAATGGGCTGATAACAGAAACAGTGGGATCAGGATGGCAATGAGACTGGGAATGAGACTGGGAATGGGCTGGGAATGGGCTGGGCACAGAAACAGTGGGATCAGGATGGGAACGAGACTGGGAATGGGCTGGGAATGGCCTGCAAACAACATGGGAATGGTGCTGTTTTTTGGGAACTGGCGCTGGTTTTGGGAATGGTGCCATTTTTTGGGAATGGTACTGCTTTTAGGGAACGGTGCTGTTTTTGGGAATGGTGCTGTTTTAGGTAATGGCACTGTTTCTTGGGAATGGCACTGATTCTCTGGGAATGATGTTATTTGTAGGGAATGGCACTATTTTTAGGGAATGGCACCATTTTCAGGAATGGCACCGTTTCTCTGGGAATGGCACCTTTTTTGGGAATGGCAGTTTTTAGGGAATGACACCGTTTTTGGGAATGGCACTGTTTTTAGGGAATGGCTCTGTTTCTCTGTGAACGGTGCCATTTTTAGGGAATTACATTGTTTTTAGGGAAGGGCTCTGTTTCTCTGTGGCGCTTTTAGGAATTACATTTTTTGGGAATGGTGCTTTTGGGAATGGCACCATTTTTTGGGAATGGTGCCGTTTCTCCGGGAACGTCCCGGTTTTCCCGGGAAGGCTGCGGGACTCACCAGTGATTTTTGGGATGCCCTCCAGGCGTGGCACGGGCAGCAGGACGATGATTCCCAGATCCGTCCCCACCCAGAGCGAGCCCTGGCACAGCAGGAGGCTGGTGACATGCACGAGCTTCTGCCCTGCAACAGGAAAAGCCAGGAAAAGATGGGATCAGGGAGAATCCCACAGCCCAACTCCTGGCTGGCCACGGGGTTTCCATAGGGAACAGCCTCGGGAAGATCCCGGCAGATCCGCAGCCAGCGGGAAAGCAGGGATAGAAAGGAATTAAAGGAGGGAAAAGGGAAAGCAGGAGAAAAGAGAGATTCCAACAGGAAATGGGGATTTTATGGGAAGGAGTTAGCAGGAGTTGGGAAAGTGATAAATCCAGGGCAAGAGAGAAATCCAGGGAAAGAGAGAAATCCAAGGAAAGACTGATCCAGGGAAAGTGATAAATCCGGGGAAGTCAATAAATCCATGGTGCTGCAGTGCTGTCAAATTTGGCACTGCCAAATTCCAGAGGTTTGGGAGCTGGAGTTCAAATGGATTTAATCCCAATGCAAGGATGGAAGGCATATCAGGACATCTGGACATGGGGATGTCATGATATTGGGATATCAGGATACTGGGATATAGGGACATGCCCAGAAAAAAGAGGGGAAAAGGAGAAAAAACAGGGAATTACTTGAGTCTAGTGCTCAGAAGTAATGAAGGGATTATGGAGCTGGAATGGGAATGAGGCTGGAATGAGGGTGGGATAACCTGGAGAGGGACAGGGATGGGGGACGGGGATGGAGGATGGAGGATGCGGATGGGATCATGGGACAAATTTGGGATCCAGGGATGGAATCATGGGACAAAGTCAGGATCCAGGGCCAAATTTGGGATCCAGGGATGGGATCAGAGCACAAATTTGGGATCCAAGGCTGGGATCATGGGACAAATTTGGGATCCAGGGATGGGATAACAGAACAAATTTGGGATCCAGGGATGGGCTCATGGGACACAATTCCTGCCCAGCTCCATCCCTGTCCCACTCCTCAGGAAAGCTGTGGATCCTAGTGGGACCCCCTGGGCTGCCCCATTCCCTAATTCCCCCTGGATCCATTAATTAATCCCCATCATTAGTTATTAATTAGGATCTCACCAGGTAGCAGCAGGGTGGTCTCATTCATTTATTCCCCATAGATCCATTAATTGATGAACCAAATTAGGGTTTTTAATGCTCACTGGGACCACAGGGTGGTCCCATTCCCTGACTCCCCCTGCATCATTAATTAATGACCCAAATTAATCAGTAATTGCTCCCCAGGCTGCAGCAGGGTTGTCCCATTCTCTCAGTCCCATGGATCCATTAATTAATGATCCCAATTCGGGTTGCTAATTGCTCACTGGGCTGCAGCAGGGTGCTCCCATTCCCTCAGTCCCATGGATCCATTAATTAATGATCCCAATTCGGGTTGCTAATTGCTCACTGGGCTGCAGCAGGGTGGTCCCATTCCCTCAGTCCTATGGATCCATTAATTAATGATCCCAATTCGGGCTGTTAATTGCTCACTGGGCTGCAGCAGGGTGGTCCCATTCCCTCAGTCCCATGGATCCATTAATTAATGACCCTAATTCAGGCTGTTAATTGCTCACCAGGCTGCAGCAGGGTGCTCCCATTCCCTCAGTCCCATGGATCCATTAATTAATGACCCTAATTCGGGTTGCTAATTGCTCACCGGGCTGCAGCAGGGTGCTCCCATTCCCTCAGTCCCATGGATCCATTAATTAACGATCCCAATTCGGGTTGCTAATTGCTCACTGGGCTGCAGCAGGGTGGTCCCATTCCCTCAGTCCCATGGATCCATTAATTAATGATCCCAATTCGGGCTGTTAATTGCTCACTGGGCTGCAGCAGGGTGCTCCCATTCCCTCAGTCCCATGGATCCATTAATTAACGATCCCAATTCGGGTTGCTAATTGCTCACCAGGCTGCAGCAGGGTGGTCCCATTCCCTCAGTCCTATGGATCCATTAATTAATGATCCCAATTCGGGCTGTTAATTGCTCACTGGGCTGCAGCAGGGTGGTCCCATTCCCTCAGTCCCATGGATCCATTAATTAATGATCCCAATTCGGGCTGTTAATTGCTCACTGGGCTGCAGCAGGGTGCTCCCATTCCCTCAGTCCCATGGATCCATTAATTAATGACCCTAATTCGGGTTGCTAATTGCTCACCGGGCTGCAGCAGGGTGGTCCCATTCCTTCAGTTCCATGGATCCATTAATTAATGATCCCAATTCGGGTTGTTAATTGCTCACTGGGCTGCAGCAGGGTGGTCCCATTCCCTCAGTCCCATGGATCCATTAATTAATGATCCTAATTCAGGTTGCTAATTGCTCACCAGGCTGCAGCAGGGTGCTCCCATTCCCTCAGTCCCATGGATCCATTAATTAACGATCCCAATTCGGGGCTAATTGCTCACCGGGCTGCAGCAGGGTGGTCCATTCCCTCAGTCCCATGGATCCATTAATTAATGATCCCAATTCGGGTTGTTAATTGCTCACTGGGCTGCAGCAGGGTGGTCCCATTCCCTCAGTCCCATGGATCCATTAATTAATGATCCTAATTCAGGTTGCTAATTGCTCACCGGGCTGCAGCAGGGTGCTCCCATTCCCTCAGTCCCATGGATCCATTAATTAACGATCCCAATTCGGGTTGCTAATTGCTCACTGGGCTGCAGCAGGGTGGTCCCATTCCCTCAGTCCCATGGATCCATTAATTAATGATCCCAATTCGGGCTGTTAATTGCTCACCAGGCTGCAGCAGGGTGCTCCCATTCCCTCAGTCCCATGGATCCATTAATTAATGACCCTAATTCGGGTTGCTAATTGCTCACCAGGCTGCAGCAGGGTGGTCCTGGTGGCCACGTTGATCTCCTGGAGGTGCTCGCGGGTCTCGGTGTGGAACAGGCGGATGGAGGAGCCCTGGGCAAACGCCATCCACACCCCGCTGCCCGCCCGCACCATCAGCGTCACGGCCGCCGCGGGCTCGGGGTGCGCCTCGAAACAGTGCTGGGGGATCCCAGAGTGCAGGGATTACCAACATTCCCACAATTCCCACAATGCCCACAATTCCTGCTCTGGGAGTGCAGATGCAGGGAATACAGATCCCAGTCCTTCCCGCCAGAATCCAGCCCCAGTCCAAGTTCCTTCCAGGGCTTTTTCCCATTCCCGTTCCATTCCCATTCCCTTCCATTCCCATTCCCGTTCCCATTCCCATTCCCACTCCTATTCCCATTCCCACTCCCATTCCCATATCCATTCCCAGTCTATTCCCCTTTCCAATCCCAATCCCATTCCCATATCCATTCCCAGTCTATTCCCCTTCCCAATCCCATTTCTGTTCCTGTTCCCACTCTCCTTCCCATTCCTCATCCTGTCCCCACTCCCATCCCAATCCCCATCCCATCCTACTCCCATTCCCATGACTCTATCTGTTCCTGATCCCATTCCCACTTCCATTCCCATTCTCCTCCCCATTCCCATTCCCAATCCCATTCTCATTCCCATTCCTGTTCCCAATCCCATTCACATTCCTGTTCCCAATCCCATTCCCATTCCTGTTCCCATTCCCACTCTCCTTCCCATTCCTGATCCTGTCCCCAGTCCCATCCCTGTCCCCATTCCTATTCCCATTCCCATGCCTCTATCTGTTCCTGATCCCATATCCATTCCTGATCCCATTCCCATTCTCCTCCCCATTCCCGTTCCCAATCCCGTTCCCATCCCTGTCCCCATTCCCATTCCGATTCCCATTTCCATTCCTGTTCCCGTTCCTGTTCCCATTCCCATTCCCATCCCCATCCTCATCCTCATCCTCATCCTCATCCTCATCCTCATCCTCATCCCCATTCCCATCCCCATCCCCATTCCCATCCCTGTCCCCATTCCCATTCCCATTCCCATCCCCATCCCCATTCCCATCCCTGTCCCCATTCCCATTCCCATTCCCATCTCCATTCCTGTTCCCGTTCCTGTTCCCATTCCCATTCCCATTCCCATCCTCATCCTCATCCCCATCCTCATCCCCATCCCCATCCCCATCCCCATCCCCATCCCCATTCCCATTCCCATTCCCATCTCCATTCCCATTCTCATTCCCATTCCCGTTCCCATTCCCGTTCCCATTCCCTGTCCCGTTATTCCCGCTCCGTACCTGGCTCTGCAGCTCCGGAGTGCTCAGGACACTGACGAGGTTCTGGGAGCTGGCCCAGAGCGACTCCTCCAGCGCCAGCAGCGCCCGCACGGGGCCCGACCCCACCCGGAGCATCCGCACCGCGCCCGCATCCCATAAACCCTCTGGGAACGGGATAACCGGGAATGGGATCAGGGCCTGACCCCGCCCGGAGCATCCCATAAACCCTCTGGGAACGGGATAACCGGGAATGGGATCAGGGCCCGACCCCACCCGGAGCATCCCATAAACCCTCTGGGAACGGGATAACCGGGAATGGGATCAGGGCCTGACCCCACCCGGAGCATCCCATAAACCCTCTGGGAATGGGATAACCGGGAATGGGATCAGAGCCTGACCCTGCCCAGAGCATCCCATAAACCCTCTGGGAACGGGATAACCGGGAATGGGATCAGAGCCTGGTCCCACCCGGAGCATCCCATAAACCCTCTGGGAACGGGATAACCGGGAATGGGATCAGGGCCTGACCCCACCTGGAACATCCCATAAACCCTCTGGGAACGGGATAACCGGGAATGGGATCAGGGCCTGACCCCGCCCGGAGCATCCGCACCGCGCCCGCATCCCATAAACCCTCTGGGAACGGGATAACCGGGAATGGGATCAGGCCTGACCCCACCCGGAGCATCCCATAAACCCTCTGGGAACGGGATAACCGGGAATGGGATCAGGGCCTGACCCCGCCCGGAGCATCCCATAAACCCTCTGGGAACGGGATAACCGGGAATGGGATCAGAGCCTGACCCTGCCCGGTGCATCCCATAAACCCTCTGGGAACGGGATAACCGGGAATGGGATCAGGGCCTGACCCCGCCCGGAGCATCCCATAAACCCTCTGGGAACGGGATAACCGGGAATGGGATCAGAGCCTGACCCCGCCCGGAGCATCCCATAAACCCTCTGGGAGCGGGATAACCGGGAATGGGATCAGGGCCTGACCCCACCCGGAGCATCCCATAAACCCTCTGGGAGCGGGATAACCGGGAATGGGATCAAGGAATGGGATAACAGGGAATAGGGTAACAGGGAACGGGAAAACATGGAATGGGATAATGGCAATAGGCTAATAGGGAATGGGATAATGCAGAACAGGATAACAGAATGGGATAATGGAATGGGATAATGGAATGGGATAATGGAATGGGATAATGGAATGGGATAATGGAATGGGATAATGGAACAGGATAACGGAATGGGATAACGGAATGGGATAACGGAACAGGGAATGGACAATGGAATGGGAACAAAGAATGGGATAACAGGGAACGGGAAACGGGGTAATGACAGGGAATAGGATAATGGGGATTGGGATAAAAGGGAACAGGATAACAGGAAAACATGGACCTCAGCACACATGGAATGGGATAACGGGAAAACACGGAATGCTCAGTGCACATGGAATGGGATAACAGGAAAACACGGAACTCGGCACACTCGGGAAGCTCCAGGTACAGCCGAGCCCCCCAGGGATCACTTGGAGCATCATTCCCACTTCCCAACATTCCCAAAATTCCCTTTTCCCACTGCACATGGCACTGAAGTACTGAAGGAGCGGCCACCTCAACCCCAAGGCTCCTTGGAAAAGCCCAAATTCCTTTTTTTTTTAATGGATTTGCTCCAGAAGGGCCACTCCAGGCCCAGTCCCGAGGATCCAGAAGCAGCTGGATCAGGATCAATGCCAGAGGCTCCAACCCATCAGGACTTTCCTTCTTTTTCCTCCCAATCCATGTTTTTTATCCAAACCCTCAGATCCCAGGGATGAAGGAGCCTTTGGATGCTCCAAGCCCTGCTCCCAGCAAATCCTGATTTCCAGGGAAAAGGAGCAATTCCAGGGAAGCTTTTTCCTTTTTCCTCCCAAAAAATCAGAATGAGGTTAAGAACTCCCCCATGTGGCTGCCATTTAATCCATTAAAATTAATGAAATCCCTTAATTGGCTCCCACTTGGGAAGGGAGATGGGAGCAATCCCAAAAATCTGAGTTTAGGGGGATTTGGTGGCTCAGGGATTGAGCCATGTGCTGCTTCCTGCAGCTTTTCCTGGAGAAAACCCGGAATTCCATCCTGAATTCCACAGGATTCCCAGCTCTTTCCAACCCCCTAGTGATGAAAATGAGGAATTTCCCAGTCCAGGAACTCCTGGGAAAGAAGGATCACAGCAGGACGAGACCTCAGCTTGAGCCAAATTCCCGGAAAATGACCCCAAAATCCAGGGAATAAAGGGAATTTTCCACCTGAGGGGGCTGGAGGGGACCAACTCAGCCCCAAAACTGTGAATTTTGGGATGGCAATTCCCATTCCTTGTACATCCCACCCTGGATCTTGCAGCACCCCCTCTCCAGGACCTTTCCCCAAGGTTTTTCCCCAAATGAGTTTGTTAGAATCCACGACAGGAAAATTGGAATTTCCTGCTCTGGGGCTGCCAAGGGAAGGGGAAAATATCAGGAAAACAAAGGAAATACAGGGATTTATCCCAGTGGGATATCCTGAATGGGGATGTATCCCAAATGTGGATTTATCCCAATGGGATATCCTAAATATGAATTCATCATGATGGGATGTCCTAAATGGGGATTTATCCCGATGGCATACCCCAAACAGGGATTCATCCCAATCCCAAACAGGGATATCCTAAATATGGATCCTAAAAAGGGATTTATCCCAATGAGATATCCTGAACAGAGATTTATCCTGATGGGATATCCTAAAAGGGGATTTATACTAAATGAGGATTTATCCCAATCCCAACGGGATATCCTAAATATAGATCCTAAATAGGGATTTATCCCAATGGGATATCCTGAACGGGGATTTATCCTAAATATGAATCCGTCCCAGAGGGATATCCTAAATAGGGATTTATCCCAAACCCAGTGGGATACTCTAAAAGGGGATTTATCCTAAATGTGGATTTATCCCAATCCCACTGGGATATCCTGAATGTGAATTTACCCCAATCCCAGTGGGATATCCTGAAGGTGGATTTATCCCTATCTCAATCCCAGTGAGATACCCTGGATGTGGATTTATCCCAATCCTAGTGGGATACCCTGGATGTGTATCTATCCCAATCCCAATGGGATATCCTGAATGTGGATCTACCCCAATCCCACTGGGATATCCTGAGGGTGGATTTATCCCAATCCCAGTGGGATACCCTGGAGGTGGATCTATCCCAATTCCAGTGGGATATCCTGGATGTGATCTATCCCAATCCCAGTGGGATATCCTGGATGTGATCTATCCCAATCCCAGTGGGATATCCTGGATGTGGATCTATCCCAATCCCAGTGGGATATCCTGGAGGTGGATCTATCCCAATCCCACGGGATACCCTGGAGGTGGATCTATCCCAATCCCAGTGGGATATCCTGGATGTGATCTATCCCAATCCCAATGGGATATCCTGGATGTGATCTATCCCAATCCCAGTGGGATACCCTGGAGGTGGATCTATGCCAATCCCAGTGGGACACCCTGGAGGTGGATCTATCCCAATCCCAGCAGGATACCCTGGATGTGATCTATCCCAATCCCAGTGGGATACCCTGGATGTGATCTATCCCAATCCCAGTGGGATACCCTGGATGTGATCTATCCCAATCCCAGTGGGATACCGGATAATGGGATAATGGGATAATGGGATGGGATAATGGGATAATGGGATAATGGGATAATGGGATAATGGGATGGGATGGGATGGGATGGGATGGGATGGGATGGGATGGGATGGGATGGGATGGGATGGGAGATGGGATGGGAGATGGGATCCGGGATGGGAGATGGGAGATGGGATGGGAGATGGGATGGGAGATGGGAGATGGGATGGGAGATGGGAGATTGGATGGGAGATGGGATACAGGATGGGAGATGGGATACAGGGTGGGAGATGGGATTTGGGATGGGAAATGGGATTTGGGATGGGAAATGGGATCTGGGATGGGAGATGGGATTTGGGATAGGAGATTGGATCCAGGATGGGAGATGGGATCTGGGATGGGAGATGGGATCCAGGATGGGAGATGGGATCTGGGATGGGAGATGGGATCCAGGATGGGAGATGGGATACGGGATGGGAGATGGGATCTGGGATAGGAGATGGGATCCAGGATGGGAGATGGGATTTGGAGATGGGAAGGATGGAGATTTGGGATGGGAGATGGGATTTGGGATGGGAAATGGGATTTGGGATGGGAGATGGGATTTGGGATGGGAGCGGGGATTTGGGATGGGAGATGGGATCTGGGATAGGAGATGGGATCCAGGATGGGAGATGGGATACAGGATGGGAGATGGGATAAGGGATGGGAGATGGAATCTGGGATGGGAGCTGGGATTTAGGATTGGAGCCAGGATTTGGGATTGGAGATGGGATCTGGGATGGGGGGTGGGATTTGGGAAGGGAGATGGCATTTGGGATGGGAGATGGGATTTGGGACTGGAACTGGGATTTGGGATGAGAGCCGAGATTTGGGTTAGGAGATGGGATTCTGGATGGGAGCTGGGATTTGGGATGGGAGCTGGAATTCGGGATGGGCGTTGGGATTTGAGATGGGAGCTGGGATTTGGGATGGGAGTTGGGATGTGGGGTGAGGGCTGGGATTTGGGATCTCACCTCCCGTCCTGCAGGCCCAGGCACACTGCGGGGTGGGGGGTGCTGGGGGCCGGCTCCGGGGGCGCTCCCGGCTCCGCGGGGTCCTGGGGCTGCGGCTCCGGGATGAATTCCATGCACAGCACCGGGGCCGGCACCGGGAAGGATTTGACGGTTCGGGGCACGGAGCGGTTCAGGGAGAAGATCTCCACCTGCCCCCCCGCCCCCTCCTGCCCCCCTCCCACCTGTGGGAAAATGGGAACAGCGGGAATCAGCATCCCAGGATTCCAGCACAGCCATCCCAAATAATCCCTAATAATCCCAAATCCCATATCCCAGGATCCACTGGGGTAGTGCTCACTCAAAGAGCTCCACCTGCCCCCCTCCCACCTGTGGGAAAATGGGAAAAGCGGGAATGAGCATCCCGGGATTCCAGCACAGCCACCCCAAATAATCCTAAATAATCCCAAATAGCTCCAAATAATCCCAAATAATCTCAAATAACCCAAAATCCCAAATCCCAGGATCTGTTTGGGGTTGTGCTCACCCAGAGATCTCCACCTGCCCCCCTCCCAGCTGTGGAAAAATGGGAAAAGTGGGAATGAGCATCCCAAGATTCCAGCACAGCCACCCCAAATTCCAAATCCCGAAAAATCCCAAATAACCCCAAATCCTGGGATCCACTGGGGTAGTGCTCACCTGGAGATCTCCACCTGCCCCCCGCCCCCTCCCATCTGCAGGAAAAGTGGGGATGAGCATCCCTTGGAAGATGATTTCAGCCAGAGCCATCCCAAACCCCAAATCCCAACCCCAAATAATCCCAAATCCTGGAGTTTGGGCTTTGCTCACCCACAGGAAGCCCTGGGGCAGGGAGGTGCTGACAGCTGAGAATCCCAGGAGTGAGGAATGGACAGGATTGTGGACAGCGGCTCCGAGCTGGGGGAACCAAAAAACTGGGATTGGGACATGGCCCAGCTGCAATTCCCAAATTTCCCCCTTGGATTTTCCCAGTTCCTGCCTTTTCCAACCTCTCCTCCACTGTGGGATTTGTGCCTTTCCACCCCAAAATCATGGATATAAAGGAAAGGGGATGGAGAACCCAAATCACCCCAAGCAGGCAGGATATCAGTGCAGATGCCAAAATCTGGGATCCAGCTGCTATTCCTGACTTTCCATCTTAGATTCCATCAATTCCTGCCTTTTTCCAGCCTCTCTTGAATGGGATTTGTGGTTTTGTTCCCCAAAATCATGGATGTGATGGGAAAGGGGATGGAGAACCCAAATCATATCAAACAGGCAAGGGATCAATGGGAACCCAAAAAATTTGGGACCCTCAGCCACAGCCCAGCTGCTATTCCTGATTTTCCAGGCTGGTTTGCCCCAACTCCTGCTTTTTCCAGCCCCACTGGAATGGGATTTGTTGTTTATTTGCCAAAACAATGGATCAGAGGGGAAGGGGATGAGAACCCAAATCATCCCAAACAGGGATGGGATCAGTGGGAAGCCCAAAAAATTTGGGATTCAGCCACAGCCTGGCTGCTATTCCCGATTTTCCAGGCTGGATTGCCCCAATTCCAGCTTTTTCCAGCCTCTCCTCCACTGTGGGATTTGTGCCTTTCCACCCCAAAATCATGGATATAAAGGAAAGGGGATGGAGAACCCAAAACCCCCAAGCAGGCAGGATGTCAGTGGGAACCCCAAAATTTGGGATGCAGCTGTTATTCCTGATTTTCACCCATAGATTCCATCAATTTCTGCCTTTTTCCAGCCTCTCTTGAATGGGATTTGTGGTTTTGTTCCCCAAAATCATGGATGTGAAGGGAAAGGGGATGGAGAACCCAAATCACCCCAAGCAGGCAGGATGTCGGTGGGAACCCCAAAATTTGGGATGCAGCTGTTATTCCTGATTTTCTTCCTTAGATTCCATCAATTCCTGCCTTTTTCCAGCCCCTCCAGGGTGGGATTTGTGCCTTTCCAGGCTGGATCCAAGGGTGTTCCAGCCCCTCCAAGGTGGGAATTGTGCCTTTCCCAGCCGGATCTGAGGGTTTTCCATCCCCTCCAGGGTGGGATTTGTGCCTTTCCAGGCTGGATCCCAGGGATTTCCTGCCCCTCCAGGGTGGGATTTGTGCCTTTCCTGCCCAGATCCGGGATTTTCCTGGCTCTCACCTGCAGATCCAAGGCTTTGGAGGAGAAGGCTGGAATGTGGCAGCACAGGATGGGGCACCAGAAGGGAGCTCGGTTCTTCCTGTCCTCGTCGGGGCAGAGCCAGCCCGGCTGGTTCTCGTCCCCTGTGGAAAACCAGGAAAATCGGGATCACCCCCACCCCAAACTCCTCTTTTGGGATCCATCCCAGCCTCAATCCACCCCATCTCTGTGGATTTGGGATCACCTCATCCCCATCTCACTATGATTGCAGTGTGGAGAGGAAAAAATCCCAACAAAACCCCAAATTTACGAGGAAAAATCTGTTTTAGTGCGTGAGGCTGGGATAGAGTTGGAGTTGTGGCTCATGGATATGGGATTATCCCAGAATTTTTAAAAATAGGGAAAAGTAAACAGGATTATCCCAGATTTAAAAAAACATATGGAAAAGCAAACAGGATTATCCCAGATTAAAAAAAAAAAAAAAAGGAAAAAGCAAATGGGATGATTCCAGATTAAAAAAAAAAAACACAACAAAACAGGGAAAGGGAAAATGGGATTATTTCAGATTTTTTAAAAAATAGGGAAAGGCAAAAGGGATTATTTTGGATATAAAAAAAATAGGGAAAAGTAAACAGGATTATCCCAGATTTAAAAAAAATTATGGAAAAGCAAACAGGATTATCCCAGATTAAAAAAAAAAAGGAAAAAGCAAATGGGATGATCCCAGATTTAAAAAAAAAACAAAATAAACCAAGGAAAAGCAAATGGGATTATCCCAGATTTAAAATAAAATAAAGAAAAGCAAACAGGATGATCCCAGATTTTAAAAAAGGGAAAAACAAAGAGATAAAAACTGGAGATCCCAGCCCAGTGTTCCCAGGGAATTCTGGATTTTAGGGGTTTCCTTCCATGGAAGTTCCTTGGAGGTGCTGGGGGAGCTGGGGCTGGAGCAGGGATTGGGAAGTGGAGGAGTGGCAGGATGATCCCAAATCCAGCCCAGTCCATGGAAAAGTGGCACGGGAACCCCACAGGGGGCAGCTCCAGCCAGGAAATTCCAGCAAATCCCAAAGGCAGAGCCGGAACTGACAATTCCCAGCAATTCCCAGCAATTCCCAAGCCTCCTCCAGAACCTCCAAAACCCGGTTCCCCAGCCCAGTTCCCCAGCCCGGTTCCCCAGTCCCAGTTCCCCAGCCTGGTTCCCCGGTCCCAGTTCCCCAGTCCCAGTTCCATAGCCCAGTTCCCCAGCCCAGTTCCCCAGCCCGGTTCCCCAGCCCGGTTCCCCAGCCCAGTTCCCCAGCCCGGTTCCCCAGCCCGGTTCCCCAGCCCAGTTCCCCAGTCCCAGTTCCCCAGTCCCAGTTCCCCAGCCGCCCCTGCCTGTTCCCCAGCCCGGCCCGGCCAGCCTGGTTCCGGTTCCCAGCCCGGTCCCAGTTCCCCAGCCCGGTCGGTTCCCCAGCCCGGTTCGGTTCCCCAGCCCGTCGGTTCCCCAGCCCGGTTCCCCAGCCCGGTTCCGGTTCCCCAGCCCGGTCCCGGTCCCCAGCCCGGTCCCGGTTCCCCAGCCCGGTCCGGTTCCCCAGCCCAGTTCCCCAGCCCGGTCCCGGTTCCCCAGCCCGGTTCCCCAGCCCAGTTCCCCAGCCCGGTCCCGGTTCCCCAGCCCGGTCCCGGTTCCCCAGCCCGGTCCCGGTTCCCCGGTCCCACGCCCCGTGGGACTCACGCAGGCCGATCTTGGCCAGGTGCAGCCGGTTCACCCAGGAGATCTTGCTGAGGGGGCTGGGGGTGATGAACACCACCATGACACTGATGGGGCGCCCCGACCTGCGGGACACGCGGCCTTCAGCCTCGGCGCCATCCTCCTCATCCTCATCCCCACCATCCTCATCCTCCTCATCCTGCTCTTCTTCCTCCTCATCCTCATCATCTTCATCCTGCTCTTCATCCTCCTCCTGCTCCTTCTGCTCATCCCCATCCTTATCCTCCTCACCCTCTTCATCATCCTCATCCTCATCATCTTCATCCTGCCCTTCCTCATCCTCCTCACCTTCATCTTGCTCTTCCTCATCTTCCCCTTCTTCCTCATCCTCCTCACCTTCATCCTGCTCATCCTCCTCCTCATCCCCATTCTCTTCCTCATCATCTTCATCCTTGTCCTCCTTCTCTTCTTCCTCCTCCTCCTCCTCATCCCCCTACTCATCATCTTCATCCTCCTCTTCTTCCCCTCCTCATTCTCCTCCTCATCTTCCTCATCTTCCTCACCATCTTCATCCTGGTCTTCATCCTCCTCCTCCTCTTCCTCTTTCTCCTCCTCATCTTCCTCATCCTCCCCATACATTGCTTTCCCCTGTCATGACATGAAAAGTTTTCCTCCTGAGGCGTGGACATATTATTTTTTGCTGCTCCATATGACAGGGAATAACATTTTCTTCACCACAGATGCCCTTCTTTTCAGACACCTAGTCATGTTTCATCTCTCCTCTATTCCCAATTTGGATACCCATATTATGACACTTTCAACATCACAAAGGGATAATTTGCCACCGTATCCATCTCTTCTCCTGCGGTCATTTGGAGATGAATCTGTCCCCACCCAGTTTGGGGGCTATTGCAGCATTTCTAGCCATGATGAGCTGGGCAGACTTGTGATGATTCCTTACTGGAAGAGTGTTGAGCAACAAATGAGAGGTACAATCAGAGTACCCTTTTCTATTTCTGCTCTGTTTCTTCACCAGTAGGGAAAATTTCTCAGACCAGCCCAGTCCTCTCAGCCCTGATTTAGCTCTCTGGTGATGTAGCACTGTGGAGACTCCTCCCCGCAGGCACAGGCAGTAAAGGAGCCCCGTATACCTGAATGTGAAGTGCTGCTGGCCTGCACCTATGCTAAGCTCCTCCTTTCTGGTGGCCTTTATCAGTGTGTTTTTAATTAAGAGAGGAGGTCAAAAAAGACTGAAAAAAAATAAAATAAATACCCTGTCTGCCTGCCTCATATAAATCTGTTTGCAATGATGAACCCTTATTATTTGTGTGCCTAGCTACTTGTAGATGGCCCCAATCAGATTAGATGCTCTCTTCCCAAATTTAAACATTGTCAATAGAAACAGCGGGGTCAGCTGAAAAAGCTTTTCCTGCATATGAGAAGAGTGTTTAAAGTTGGCTGCTCCGGCTGTGTAGGATATATTCCAAAAGAATGTTGTGGTTTTTGCTAAACACTTTCCGTTTTTTTTTTTTTAAGGGAAAATTTCTCAAATTTCCCATAATACATTTTCCCAAGCAGTCAGCATTTTATGTGATCTTTTTTCCTTTTTGGTGATATGGGTAGGGTTTTGGGTAATTCTATTTTGTGTGATTTATTTCCATTTTTTCTTCAGAAGGGGAACCCGGACTGACATTTATCCCCTGGTGGGCTTGGCAATTGTTGTACAAAATCAAGAAGAAAACAAAAGGTAAGATACCAGCCCTGTTGAAAAATCTCCTGTTAATGCTCTGGTGGCCAGAAATTCAAGCTCACTAAAAAACAAGTGATGTGTTGAAACCCCACTCACCCCTTTTGTCAGAATTTGAGTACAAAACCCTGCATCCAGCTCTGGGTCCCAGCACAGAAGGGGGCACGGCCTGTTGGAACAGAGGAAAACCCGGGTGTCAGAGGAATGGGCATCTTCCTTTGGAAAAGGGACAGAAAATTGGGATTTTTTCTGAGAAAAAGGCAGGGCAGGGGGGGTATAATTTGCTTTCAGTAACTGAAGGGCCTACAGAAGGGAGATATTTCCGGAGCATGTAGTGACACAGCAAGGAGAAATGCCCAAAATGAAAAGTAGGTTTAGATTAGAAATAAAAATTATTCTTTCTGTGGGTGGTGACATAAACAGAAGCTGTGGCTGCCCCATCCTTTTAAGTGTTCAAGGTCGGTTTGGGTGGAGGCTGAGCATCCTGGTGTGAAAATTCTCCTGTCCGTGGCAGGGTGTTGGCTAGCTGGCTTTTGGACCCCTTTGGGGGCCCTTCCATGATTCTGTGTTTCTCTGATTTATGATCTCTTTAGGGAAAGATGAACTTGTTTATGCTCTCTCCCAGGTGACAAAATGGCTTGTTTTCTCTTTGCATTGTTTTTGTTTGAGGTTGAGTAAATTTTTAGGTTGAAGTGGTTTAAAAGTTTTTCTGATGTGTTTGTCCATCTCCTCTAGGGAATACAGATATTCATAGAAGCCGAATTGGGTCAATAAACAGGAAATAAATCTTTCCTATTTTGAGCCTAATTAGGCAAATTTAAACACTGTGCTTCTCATCTAAGCTTCAGGCCCAGAATATATTGTCCTCTCTTGTCAGAGCAAATGTAAAATGTTTCCCTTACTGACATCATATTTTTATCAGTGTCTCACCCTTCTATTTTCCAGAGCTGAGTTAAAAAAGCAAAGAACAAAATGATGACTGCTCGAAGAAGTGTGAAATGTTAGAGGTCAGTTTCTCTGTTTAGGTGGGTTTAGCTGGTGCTCAGTTTGCATTACCTCTTTTCTTTTTGGGTTTACATTGCTGTAACAAGGTGACCATTTTGGGGAATCTGACATTTTCACTGTATACAGGGGGGTTCTTCATATGATAAACTTCCTCCCAAAAAACCCTGCCTGTTGAGTTCTCTGAAATTTCGGGAGGCAGATGAGTGGATTCCCCTGTGTAACTCCTTTTCTGCTCCTTTCCGGTCCCCGGTATTTAATTTAACTGGATTGTGATTGCAATTCTGCTCCCTCTCACCCCGTATCAATGTGCATGGTGCTAAGCCAAAGGGGGTGGGGATCGGGGCTGCCCCGCCCTCTCTATATCTAACTACATAATCTGTTTTTGTTAGGGAATTGCCCGTGTCTCTCTTCTGTATTCTTTGATTTTCCCCCTCCAGGAAGAAAGGTGCTTCTTTTGACCTGACCTGGTGTGCTGCGCCCGTGCACTGAGCCCCTCTGCTGCTGGGATCTCGGGCTGCAGCATAAGTAGAAATGAAGATTTAACAGTCCCCCGCTTGCCTTTCCCTTAAAAAAAACTGTTTGGGGGTATCTTTCTGTCCTAGGCCTGCAGGTTCCTGGGCCCCCCGAAGGGGAAGAGCCAGGTGTGCTCCAGATGCTGGATCCTTTGCCCGAGTTAAATGTTTTTGGGTGCTCTGATGTTCTGCCAGTGCTGAACCCGTGGAAAACTTGCTCTGCAGTGCAGTAGAGAAAAGGATGGCCATCTATCAACAGCCAATACACACATTTTCCCCACACACACATACCCACCCACACACACACACACACACTGAAAAACCCAAATGTAGCTATGAACACAGATACTGGACAAAGTCTGCCCAGTCATATACGAAGTTTTGATTCATGAGGGCTTTTGGGATTCATTTTCATGTATAAAGGAAGTTGAAATTCATGGTCTTGTTAGTCTTTGCTAACTTTGATTGATTCTGACAAAACTTTGAAATATCAGTTTTTTTTGGTGTACTCGCTTATCAGTAACTTCAACCTCTTTACAATGAAGCAATTCTCTGGATCTGAGATATTAAAACTAATGTTTGCTTTTCCTTGTGGTTTGAACCATGAATGAATCAAGCTTCCCTTTTATGCTTTCCTTTTATGCTTGGATGCCGGGGGCATTTGAAACAGAAAACAGTGTTTTTTAGATAAATTAATTCAGGAAAACTTCCCAAAGGATCCTCATTCTTTTACCTCTGGATCTTGCAGACCTTAAGCAGATAAAATTGCTACAGCCCTTCCCCGTGAAGGACAGCTAGAGCAGCTCAAAGCTCTTTAATGTACATACCGTTTTTCTCATTTCTATTTATTGCCAAGCTGGTTTGAGTAATTCAGGACCCATTGGGCTCTCCCAAACCAAGGGACAGGGTTTCCCTGGTTCCTGGGCTGCTCCTTTGGAAGTTTTCTGGGGGGGGAGAGGGGGTAAATTTGAATCAAGACCACCCTCTGTTGGGGTCTGCCCAAATTTGGGTCACTTTTTTTTTTGTTGGAGAGGTGGGAGGGTAGCAATAAAGACACTTTTGCTCTCATCCACCTTTACAAAAGACTTTTAAACTGACCAAACAGCTCCCTAAATGCAGTTTCCCGCTGCACCTCAGGACCACTTGGGACCAAGTCTGGAACCTGGTTGTGGGCAACCTGCCCTCATTGCTTTTAGCACAGACAGCATTTCTCCCGGGCTGTGCACTCCCACTTCCCCACTCTGGACAGGCGCACAGCCTGGCTCCAAATGCTCCCGCGTTCCCGCTCCTGGATATGTTCACAGAGACAGATGTTTGTTCCCAGCAAGAAAATCCCTGTGGAACATGAGGCTCATACAGTAAACAATGGTCCAGGTAAGCCTGGATATGGTGGTCCTTTCAATACATTTCTGGTAACTTTCAGGACATTGCTGATAAAGTCTCTTTCTAGCCAAATGCATTTCTGGGCAGCTATCATCTCCCAGTTTTTGGAAAAAAACACCTTATTCCATTCCCCGGATAACAAACCATTTTTCTTAGCAACAGTTTCACAAAAACTGTATCAGAATTTCTTTCTTTTGATTTGAAAAAAGATGAATCAAGCAGAATACAATTTTTTCAATTTAGTCTTATTTTGGTGGTAGTATTTTTTTTTTAATTCTAGTAATTTTGAATGCAGATCAGGAGGATATGCTACTGGAATTAACATTTAAATTTTGATTATACATCAAGGTTTTGGACAATTAAGTAGTTTCCACTACATTTCCTTTCTAGAGTCTAATTTAGACAATCTGCATACGTGCTTCTGTTCACTCAGGAAATGGTAATACCCCAAAAAAAAGAAATAGAAATTTCTCAGTGGCTCTTTCCTTTCCAGTGAAAAATAGGGTTCTTTGGTAGGACTTTTCCTGTTTCTGCTGATTGGGCCCAGATATGGGATCATTCTATCAGATTTCCCCGACAATATCTTGTTTGGTATTTTTTTTAATCATGATGATGGCAGCTACAACCTTGGACTGTTTCAAAACTTATCCCAATCGTTTATTTTTTCTGGAACTTCCTTTTTTTTTTTTTTTTTTTGTGCTGTTGCCTCCTTCATTTGTGAGGAAATGCCCCGGATTGAACATTTTGGAATGGGCATCTGCACCATGTTAAATTCTTTTATGCTCTAAAGAATTGGTGGCAGTCAGTAATTTGTGGACAGATCTACTTAATCTCCCCAAAATTTTAAAAATTTATGCCTGGAATTTTCTGGGGTATTTTTAATGAGTTTCATTTAAAATGTAGAACCTGGAGAAAAGCAAATTCTGAAAGAACTTTCTCCCAAACCTAAGTATTAGGTTTCCAAAAAAAAAAAATAAATCTGGAAAATAAGCCTTTTAAAATAATATAAATTTTTCTTCCATTCTCAAATATTAATACAAACCAATAGATGGAGGGGTAGTCCTCTGGGCCCCTTGAGATCATGATAAACTCTCTCTCCCCATTCACTTTTTCTTGCTTATTTCCCTGAAGAACAAACTGGTAAGGATGCTTGGGGGGATTTAGTGGGTGTTTAAATCCTACCTGCTGAGCAAAAAAAATGATTCATTTTCAAAGACCATGAAATGAACTTCATCAGACAGGGCCCGTTGGGAAATATCTAAGTAACCCGGGCGTCCTTTTTTCTTTTTCTTGGGAATACTCTACATGACTTTTCTGTGTTCTGGTGATGGGGTCAGTATGTGTTTTTTCCCAAGTGTTTCCTTCCCCAAAAACAGGAGGTCTTCAGACACCTAAAAATTTCCCCACCAAAGTAGTGTAAACTGTGTCACTTTCCTGTCTCGGTAAATTCCTGAAAGCATTGGGTCTGAAAGGGGAAAGAAACAGGAGGGAGGACTTTCTTCTGCAGAAAGTCACCTAAGAGCGTCTTATGGCTGTAGATGGCTGATCTTCAATTACAGACTATCATGACACCCGGGAACAACCATAACCAACTGGGGTTTCACTGGTGCCCCGGACTGCTAGAAAATACAACACACCTGGCAATAGAGTAGGGGGTTCTTGAGCCATGTTTTAGAAGACAATTTTAGGTTTCCATCTTAAATATGCGGGACGAAATTTAGAAACGCATTTAAGAACCAGGAACCCCAATGCCCTCAACCAATCCAGTTTCTTAGTTATGTTTGGCAGTTTCCTCCTTTGGGCAGGAAATACGGGTCTGAATTATTTTTCAACAGGTAATTGAAGCTTTCCCCAGCGCTCCATTAGCTGGACTTCCCCGGGGGGGCCCTCCCGTTTCTGCTAAACTGTTATCAGATGCTGATTCTGCAATGTACACCAGGGCCCCAGTCCATGTTGTAGCCTGAGAGATAATAAAGATTTAAAACTGAACCCGTGGCGATAAATTTGAATCTTCCCTTGGCCCTTTAGTGGAAATACGCACCTGTTCAGGAGAGGTCTCTGCACATGTATGAGTGCCTTCATATCATTAGATTTTACCAGCAGAATTTATCTAAAATTTTGAACATCGAAAGAAATACCTGACTATGGGAAAAAGACTCAACTTCCCTTAAACCTGGAATTTTATATCTAGTTCACTTTTCAAGTTGTAAGTCTCTTAAACCAAGTTTTGTATTTAAAATGGTAATTAAATACTAAAAATTTCAGTTGTTCCTTAACATCCCTTTTAAAACAATAGCATAGAAGTAGAGCATTAAACCTTTATAGGATATGCTGTGCTAAACTTATTTTATTGATCTTAGAAATTCAAGATCATACTGGCATTTCTGAGGATCAATCTCAGGTTAAATGGCAAATAGAAAGGTTTTCATATGTACTATATCCAAAGAAACAGTTTCGTTCTCATGCAGGCATTAGAAACCCTTTAAAATTTTAAACAATATTCTGATATATCTAAATTATACCAGCCGCCATTGCTTTTTGGTAACAAGAAATCCTCAGTGAAATCAAACTTTAGTAAATCTGTACCTAATACAATTTCCCACTAGCATATTTTTTTCCTGTTTTGTTCATGTTTTTCTGTCTGTCATACAATGCAAGTATAAGTAAGTTTAAGCAAGGATGTTGGAAATGTGAAAATAATTCATGTAATGTAATAAATGGTAGGAATAAATTTTTTTTTCCCTGAAAGGCAAATCCTGTATCAAGACAGAGGGGTTGATTTTCCCTTTTTTTGGAAACTTGCCCTTACTATTATTAGGAACGAAAGCTGAGAGCAGCCTGCTGTATAGTATTCTGTGACCAAACAGTAGCATTAACCTTTCTTTCCCCCCTCCCTTTTAACAGATGAGAGTAAAGCTGGAAACAAATTAAAATAAGTAGGGCAAGAAGTCTTATTAGGTAGGCAAAAAGGAGTTCACACATTGTTTTTTTCAGTTCTCACTGGTTTTTTCTACTTAAGGCGGGGAAGCCCCGGATTTTTCACCCTTCAGTGACAATATGAATCAGGTTTGTCATCTTAATCTGGATTGTGATGGGGGTAAATAAAGGGGCAGTAGGGGTCCCCTCAGGTATTATAATAATGCCCACACCCTATTTTCAATTTTGGCACAGTATAGTTTTACTCTAACATTATTGCTCAGAAGATAGAATGATGATTCAGGTTTACTAAAAGCTTCACAATCTGCAATCTTTCCTGTGAAGCTTCATCCCACATCCTGTATTTATAAGTTTCTTCTCACTGAAATAAATTTGTAATGTTCCTTTTTTATCAGAAAAGTTAATCCCAGATACCAAAAAACAGTATAATCTTTAATAAAACATGGCTTTTTTGGTCAATTTGCCTTAATTCCTTTTCCTCTTTTAAAAACACGTGTATAATACTAGGTACCTCCTTAATATCCCATCCCCTAAATCATAACAAAAAATTTTTCCACTGCTGCATCCTGTCATGCCAGAGTCAAATTTTTGAGATTCTTAGGTAGGGGTTACTTCATTGTCCGATCATTTTAAATCAATGAACAACGCCTACTGGCTTCTGTAAGTCTGGCTTGGACATTTTTGCAATCTGTCACCCCCTAAATCAAATATTCCCGGGGGTGAATGAAAAACTGAAAATCTGGGGATAAAACTGGGCTCGATAATTTCAATTCAATGGCATCCTGAAAGACTTAAATAAACACAAACACCTTACAAGGCATGTAAAACATAATACAAAAAAAAATCATGACTTTAACAATCTTAAAATCCATAGTCTAAAAAGTTTCATTTAAACAATTAGTATAATAGGTAGCTTTCTTGGCTTTCCATTTATTTCCCTAGGCCTTATCTTTTGGAACATCTGGAGTTTCAAATTATTTAGTTCATAATTCCTAAAATATTATCTTAAATAAATCTTTTTTTATGACAAAAAAAACAAATTTTAAAATAAAAAATAGGATACAACTTCATGAACTACAGTGTATGTACAATTTTTATAAACCAACAACTATTATTCATCTGCATCTGTATTTGGGCGCCTGGGTGGTTGTCTGTTTTTTAAAATCACTCTGCCAGTCTAGAAGTTTCATTAACTCAGTATCAGGTACTATGCTGTTTATAAAAACATTCAGTGGGGACCTACAAAATTTGTCTCCCTGCTCTGGGTTTCTACTTTTCAAAACTTTTTGTATGAGCAATAAGTGTGCTATGAATTGGTCTTAAAAAATAAAAATTCGGCAAATGCAGGGCCCTTTTCACTCCCACAAGGGGGTTAGGTGCATCTCAGAGGAACATAAACAATCTTCAATACTAAAATGGGACTTAGCTGGGCATATGTTTGGCTGGCATTCCACGAAATCCCCGGCCAAAGGGCTCTTTTTAAATTTCTGTAAATTTTCTCGACAAATTGGGGTCTGCTTTCCTCTCTTCTCCCAGATTGAGCTTTTTGGCTTCACGACATCAGTTTCCATAAGGACCCCTTTTTGCATTTTAGATTTAAAATTAAACAAAAATTTTGAAAACAACAAAATTTTTGAAAAATCAAAATTTTTATTTAAAATTCAAATTTTCCCCCTCTCAGTAAAAAAAACAAAATAATTTTCCTCCCAGAAAAGTTAATAATTCATAACCCCATACCCCTTTAACTTCCCCGCCCTGGGGATTCTCCTCAATTTTCCCCCAAACCGGTTAACAAAAGATTTTGAAACTTTCCCAAGATTAACCGAAGGGGTTTTCAATATGCCCAAAAGGGGGGAGGTGCAGTTTTTTTTTCAAAAAGCAAAAAAAGCCTTTGTTTTCTAAATGTGAATAAAACCCCTTGTTCTCCAATTAATTTTTATAACTGTCTTATGGGATTCCCCAGGAATCCAAGGGAATTTAGTTTCCTTTCCTCAGAAATTACAAAGTTAACAAAGACGGTTCGATCCCATCCTCCCCCCCCATCCTTTTTAAAAAACCCTTTTTTAAAATAAAACCCCAAAAAAAAAAAAAAACCCAACAAAAAAAAATTTTAAATATTTTTAAAACACTTTGCTCTTAGGGTGTTTTAAGTTTTTTTTTATTAAAATTATACTAGGTGGGGCTTTTTCCAATAAAATTTTTTAAAATAAAATACCCCAAATTAAACTTTATAAATTTTAAAAAGAAAAAAGGGTTTTTAAAGTAAAATGATTTTACAAAATAAAAACCCCTTATTACAAAAAAAAAAACCCTTCTTAAAAACAGGGAACCCGTTTCAAAAATTTTTAAACATTTTAACTTTTACCCCCAAGAATTTTTACTCAATTCTCCCCCAAGAGTAGTGTAAACGTTAAAGATCCCAATACACCTCTGGTAAACATGACACAAATGTCTCTGCGTTTTTTAGAAATTTAGCTCTTTTGAGAGGTAAAACTCAACAACCTTTTTCCTTACATGGCTGGTTATCAGCAAATGGGTAACTCTGGACTGCTAAAGCTGGAGACTGATGAATCATGAAGAGACTAAACTTGGCTACAGAGGAGAGGCGGCGGAGGAACCAACCCTTAGGCGTTTCTTTGGCCTTCGGAAGGGTCAGCCGCCGGAGGACGGGAGGGTCGGCGTGGGGGAGGAAGGAAGGAGGCAGGGAGGGAGGAGGAGAAGCTTCCGCGGTAAAATTTTGGCACGCCACGCCCGTGTCCCGCTGCGTCACGCGGCGGCGGGGCCATCCGTCGGTGGTGCGAGGCGTCACGAGCCGCCAGGTGAGGCCGGCGGGCCGGCCCGGCTCGGCGGTCGGGGGTCAGGCGCGGAGCCGGGCGCCCCGGCGGCCCGGTCGGCATGGGTGCCGTGAGCGCAGGAGCTCCGGGAGTAGATCTCCTCGTGGGCGGGGGCTGCTCGCTGGGCAGAGAATTGGCAGTAAGGGTAGGAGGCGTTGGCTCAGGGTCCATGGGCGGGTAGCCAGGCAGCTCGACATGCCCGGAGGGATGTCCGCCGCAGGTGCGCCTCCACGCCAGCCTCGTCAGGGCGTGAGCGCCGCGTTATTCCGATGTGAGAGACGGCCTGGAAGGGGCAGTCACGGGCTGAGCTCAGGCTCGCCGCCGGAGAAGAGGAGCCCTGAAGCTGTGGCGCGGCGCCCGCCGCCGCCGCCGCCGCCCTCCGCCGCCGCCGCCGCCGCCCGCGCGCGCCGCTGCCGGCCGCTCGCCGCCGCCGCCGCCATCCGCGCGCTGCTGCGCGGCGTTCGCGCCAGTTCTTCGACAAACGGAACAGGCCCAGGCCCAGGAGGCGCTCCAGCGTTGAAAACGGTGGAGGCATCAAACCTTGCTGGTAGTCCGCAGCTTCTGGCAGCGGGCCGCCGCGGCGGTGCCGTCGGGGCCGCGGGTCGCTCCGCGGGCGGGCCGCGCCGCCAGCTGCAGCAGCGGCGGTACGATGCTTCTCTCCACCCGGCGACACGGTGTCGCCGTCGATGACCAGCGCCGGCAGGGCATCAACGCCGGCATCAGACTGCTTCGACAGGAAGTTCGCCCCGGGCGACGCCTTCTCCGGCCCGACGGCGTGGCCGCCGCCTCCCGCCCGCCAGGGCCGCCGCTCGCGGGTCTGGAGTCTCAGCCGGGGCCGGCAGAGGCCGGTGCCACGGGGCCAGTGCCGGGAGCCGGTGCCGGAGCCGGCGCCACGGGCGCTACCTCGTCCGGGCGGGCGACAGCGGAGACAGCCTCGGCGGCGGGCGAAGACCGGCGGCGGCGTAGCCAGTACGTAAGAAGCGCCGGCGGCGGTGCCCTGAGCGGAAGGAGGGCTCGTTCGCGAGGCTCCGAGCCCGAGGAAGCGCTTGAGGCCCACGGCGGCCGGCTGTTTGAGGCGCAGGCCGAGCAGGGGCAGCTGGAGAGCGCGGCGCAGGCTCCCGCACGCTCCTTCATCCTCCCGCGCCGCCGCCGCTGCGCCGCCGCCCGCCGTCGCCTCGTATCCTCCGCGGCCCCCGGCCCGCGGCGGCGCGGCGGCGGCTGGCGTAACCGCGGCCGCAGCGCTCCCGACCGGGGCAGCTGCGCTCGCTCCGCTCGCGGCAGGCAGCCACCGCCGCCGGCGCAATCGAGCCGGGCGCGGCGAGCGCGCAACGCTCTTACCGCCTCGGTCGCCGCCTCCTCGTCCCCACCGCCTCCCTACCCATCGCCAGCGGCTGCGGGAACGTTAATTATGGATGGGGCCGCCGGCGGGCGGACGGGGCGGCCACCGGGCCCGTCGCGGGCAACAGCGTCCCGACCAGAGACCGGGGGCAGCGGGCTGGCCTCTCACCGCGGAGCGCGGCGGGGCCGCACGTCGCCCTCCGGCCAGACCACGGTTTGATCAAGACGCGCAGCTCAGGCGAGCAGTGGCGGTTTGAACACCCCATGGGCTCCGTTGCCGAGGCTGCTGCTTGTCTCAGTGTCCTGCAGCCTTTCTCCTCTCTCTTAATTTGTTATTTATTTCTTAGCTCTTGGGCTGTGTGGAGGCGGCAGAGCCTCACGTACATCATTAATGACCGTTGCAGTGTGTCAGCGGCTCTGATGCAGCCAGGGTGGTCCAGGCCCCCACGCCGGGCTGCCGCGCGACCTCCGTGCCCGCGAAGGCGGCGGTCCTCAGCAGCCCTCCTTTTTGGTGCATGATGAACCCTGTGGGATGCAGCCCGTGGGCGGCAGGGCTCCAGGGACGAGTGGCCTGGCTTGCTCTCAGGACGCGCCGTCCGGGAGCGTCTGGCGTGGGATGAGGCCAGTTTGGGGTGCTGCCAGCTGCCCGGTACAGGGTGGCGGCGACTCCTCAGGAGTACCTGTCTGCCAGTAGCCTTCTGAAAGGAGGTTGTACCCTCAAGCCCTCGGAGCAGGCAAGACCATCAATAAGGGGGTTCTTGAGGAAGCTCTTTCACTCAGTCCCCGTTTCTTCCACGGAAGCTGTGGCACTTTAGGCTCTGCATTTCTATCTGCCGTCGCGCCAGCCGCGCTGGGTATTTTTAGCTAAACACATGGTTAGCATTCAGGGCAGCGAAGCAGTTTTCCAAATCGTTTTTCTCTTCCTGCCAACCTGATCACACACCTGTTGGTGGCAGGAAAGTGTGTGTGAATTGTCAGGTATTTTGCTTTCTGCAGAGATGCGCCTTGCTCATCCAGCCCGTCAGGCTAGGCCCTCTGGGTACCTCATCAGGCCAGTGAAAAGCTGTAATCTCGGCCAGATGAGAACAGCTCTCCTTTACCTTATTCCTCCTCCCGAGGGCAATTTCTGGGCCCTGCCTGGGACAGGCCCCAGGGACACTGGTGGGAGGCTGTACTGCCTGGGCCTTCCTCGGTTGCATGGTCCCAAAGCATCATTGGCTCAGTATCAAAAAGTATCGAAAGGGATGTGCCATCCTAGGCCGTAGGACTCCTACAGACAAGGAATTTTGCTCTCTCTCCTGTCGAAAGCCCATGGAGCACTGAGTGCCATGAGAAAACACAGAGTCTGGCCGGCCTTCATCTCAGAAAGGAGTGGCTGGCTGGGTATGTCATCCCAGTCATCATATTTCTCTTCCCCAAAATTATCATACCTTGAGGACTAGGTGTGCTGGCCTGCTGATTTGTGTCCGTGTGGATATTTTGCTACAGGACCTGTGACTTTAGCTCTGTTTACTGTTGAGTGCCTGCACTGCTGGGGAAGATCTTAGGTTCTGAAAAAGAACTCACCCATCACTCTTAAAAGAGTGGTGTATAGAAGACACACAGGATTTTTATAAAGTATAGCTGCCTCATCTAAGATCTCTGTTGAGCATCAAATATTGCTTCCCAAGCCTGTATCCATAAATCGGCCTGTTAATCAGAACAGCCTGTTGAACAATCTCTGTGTGGAGGTGAGGAGATGGTTAGTGGGGAAGCAAATGAACTAAGTATATATATAGGAATGGGCCAGAGTGCTTACTCTGACACACAACCTAAATTACATGTGAAGTGTAGTGTAGTATAACCGTGTGTAGGACCTTAAAATAAGATGTTATTGTGAATGGTAAGAACATTAACACTAAATAAATGCAAAATAGAAAGGATTCTAAGCCTTTATGCGTCAATTATTAATCAGCCTTTAACTTGCAATGCTTAGAGTAGAAAAGCAAAGCCTTCCGTGGTGGCATTGTTCCTTTTGTACCAAACTGGTTTTATTATTATTCTTGTTTTGTGACTGCAGAAGTGGGCAATGGGCTTCTCAGTGGTTCCTTTGGGTATTTCTAAGCTGTTCCAGGTGTTATTCCAGTCTTCTCATCTTGAATGTCACCTAAAGAAGTACCTTTTCTTCCCTGTATTTGTGTTGAGTCGATCTTTGGTGCATCCCATAAGCTGTGCATTGTGAGGAAGACCCAGGCTAGCACACAAAGTTAATGATGTAATTAATAACTCTGTTGCTTAGCGTTTTATTCCTCATGTGGAGCAGCTATCTGTTAACCTTTGATCTTGCAAAATTTCTCCCCACTGCGCCTCTTCTGTCTTCTGAGCTCCGTTTCATTGTGAAGACAGAAGTTTACTGCCATCTTGTTCACCATGTGCCCAACTGTTCACTCAAGCTTCCTGTGTTTGCTGCCACTCCAGATGCATAGCAGTTTTTCTGTAAGGTTATTTGGCTTTGCACTGTGACACATTTTCAGTAATGGGATACTTTCAATGCATATACACATACCACATTACACACGAGTATAGTCATATGTGCCCTTATCTTTGCACACTGAAGGTCAACCTCTTTGGATAACAGGAGTCTAAAAATGTTATAGTGTATTGTTACATTAATAATAATAGACATAGTCTCTATAAAACATCTATATACCTGAATGATTTCATTTATTATTAACTGGCTTTGCATGTAAAGATACGACTTACAGTGCCGATAAAGGTCACTGAAATTCTCTGGACCCCAAAGGGGTAATGCCTGATCCCCCTCAGCCCTGGCTAAGTGGCCCCTTCTGGGATGGTTGGATACCCATTTGCATGTTCATGTGAATCTTATGTGTGTCAATTCCTCAATAAGATCTGCCTGCTGAAAAGGTATCTGTGTGCAACAGATGGGAGAACTGCAAGCCACTTGACCCACGTCAGTCTATCACCTAAATTGAATTTATATAAGGTAGTTTTGAATCTCTGACAGCTGTGTTATCATAAATATTAGATAATTCCAAAATCTATAAGCTGTTTTCAAGAGTTATTCTGAGTGGGTTTTGGGCAAGTGCTTATGAGTTTTATAGGACAACTACCAGCCTGGAAGATACCTTCCTTAACAGATCTCTTCTGAAAATCATTGTCTAGGCTTTCTGTGTACTGCAGTGGTAGTCATTTTATGGCCAGTTCCTGTCTCCAAGAGGGTAGAAAGATCTTTGTTTCAAAGTCTTGTCTGGCTCTGGGGGAGCTGAGGGGAGCTCTGCCCATTGGGTTGCAGGTGCCTTGTTGGGAGTAGGCCTCTTAGAATGGCAATGTGGGTTCTTTATATAGTGCATGGAACCAGACATTGCTTTCAGTAATGTATGCACATCAGCCTCTTTTTCTGAGACTCAGTGGCACGAGGACAACAGAGCTATTAATTATTAGCACTCTAGGCAGAGCTTCAACGTATACTTATACAAAAATAGATGGAGATCTTCATCTTATGCCACCAAGCTGCAAAACATTCGTTGTTCTATTGTCACCCTCTTCTCCACCTGTTTATGGTAAGAATATATGTTATTATTTCTTCATGCCAGTTTGATAAATGGATTACCATAGCTTTGACTATTCAGTCATGATGGCTGTGTAACCTCACATAAACTTATTCTGTTTCCTACTACTTATTGTTTTTTTTCTTCTTTACTTCCCTGTTTCCATGAGGGACATTGTAGTTGTCAAATTCACACTTTGCAAGGGTGCTCTGAGCAGTTACTAAGAATACGATTAGGGAATTTGGAAACAAGAAGGGTGAAACCATAGTATTTCTTTCTGGTTCTTCTTATTTTCCGTTTATGAGTCCACAAGTGTATTTCTGTGTGCTCAGGGCCACCACTGTTCTCTCTGACTACAGTATTTTATGGGAAGAGACTCATCTCTGGGGAATTTATGAACCCATGCTGGAAAAGGACTATATGTTCAAGTCTAGACCTAATAGTCACTGGGTACTGTTACGTCAAATACTGCTTCAGTGAGTGACATTTCAAATAGAGTACTGAAGTTGAATAAAATATAAGTTAAAATAAAACCAAGTATTACTGGTAGCCTGGGCATGTAAGGCTTTCATGTCAGCTATTAGTGCTAGGAGTTTTAGATAAAAGGGGAAGAAGTGTTTGAAGTTGGGCTATAAGAACAACAAGGTGGTTTGCCCAGTTTAAGATCATTGGTCATAATTTGGGTTGGAAGTCAGACCTGCTCAGCAGGCTCATCTCTGGGGGTTGAATGGGTTCTTGGGGCTGTTGATCTTTTGATACATTATAGGCAAGGACTTTCTCTTATGTGACAAATTGTTAAATCATGGCAAGTTTTGGAAACTAGTAGTTTCCTATTTCTTTCATTCAATGGCTGGGACCTAGGTGGTATTTTTGCTCTTCCAGAAGGGTGAAGATTGATCATAAAGATTATTGAACACTTTGGCAGCCAAAATCTCAAAAGTCCTTCTCTTTGGGTCTCAGATTATTTTAGTATGTTTTCATTTGCAGTCTTCCAGTTTAGTCACCAAGTTGATACTTTTCCTGTATCTTGAAGTACTATTACAAAGGCTTAAGGACAACAAATCTGCTTCTAATTGGGCGCTAACATGAGCTGCTGAAGCAGCAATCATACTTTTTTATTACTTTATTTTCCTGCTGAACAATGAGTGTGAGTTGAAATGGATCAGATGCTTTCATTTTCAAAAATGTGTTTGTCGACTCACCTCTCAGGTCCAAAATTTAGGTACTGGGCTTAAGGGACTTTTCCCCAGAAGGGGCTGTCTTCAACATTTCTGTCCCCCAATTTTATTTTATTCAATAATTTTAGTACCAAAACATAACTTGCTTGGGAGGGATAAGTCCCCTTTTGTAGTGCTCAACTGCTTTTTTGCCTGTTGGGGGGCTTCTTTTTTGCCCAAACAACCTTGAATTTTCTAAAAAAAGATTTCAAAAAAGGGGAGGGGGGAAAAAGGGCCCCCCCCCTTGGGGGCTTGTGATGTTGTAAGTGTACATTTGGATCTTTTTCAATCAGGTAACAAAAATACTCTGCCTGGGGCTGCCTTGAAAAGTCATGCACTAGGAAGGTGTGCTCACTGCATCATGATTTCTTCCTTTGGCTGTATGTTGGACAGGAATAATCTGCCTCTTGAGGATGCTTGCTCTGGCTTTCTCTGCAAAGGATGGTGAGTCTGCCTCTTGCAACCTACAGACCATAGCCTGGGAAATGTTCTCTCTTCAGGCTCATCGCTTTGCCTGAATAGCTCAGATTCTTGCTTTGTGGTTGAGCTGTGGTTTCTGCTGTGCGTACAAACTGCTGTGCTCCTGCCCTTGCTTCTCCAAAGGTCTCAGTCCTCTCTCATGCCCTGGTCTGCCCAGCTTGTGTGCAATATCCCCATCAGTGCATCCTTCCATGCATGAGAACCTAGGTGTGGGTTGGTGGCAGGGCAGGGTTGTACAACTGAAGGGCACGACACACTGCCTTTGCCCTGGCAGCTGCTGGGTATCTGGTTTACTGGGGGGGCCCTGAATAAAGCAGCACAGGCCTGGAACAGGAGTCCCCCCTGGAACTCTCTGCGAGCTGCAGGGACCATCAGCGCTGAGTTAGTAGTTGTACCTAAAAACCAATTAAAAAGTTTCTTTCTTCACATTGAAGTTAACTCGGCTTCTTTTGGCTTCCCTCCACGGAGGAGGTGGGGCTCCCAGGGCCCCAGCCCGGCTCTGGGGGCCCGGCCTGGCTGGGGTGTGGGGCCCCCGGGGGGCCCGGCCCGGGTCGGCCTGTGGGCCGGCCTGGCTGGCCCGGGGCCAGGCCCCGGCTCGGCTCTGGGGGCCCAGGCCTGGCTGGCTCTGTGGGGCCCCCGGCTGGCTCCCGGCTTGGGGCCAGGCCTGGCTCGGCTCTGTGGGGCCCGGCCTGGCTCGGCTCTGTGGGCCCAGGCCTGGCTCGGTCTGTGGGGCCCAGGCCTGGCTCAGGCTTGGGGCCAGGCCCCGGCCCCGCTCTTGGGCCCAGGCCTGGCTCGCCTGTGGGGCCCAGGCCTGGCTCGGCTCTGTGGGGCCCGGTTTTGGCTCGTCTGGGCCAGGCCTGGCTCGGCTCTGTGGGGCCCGGCCTGGCTCGGCTCTGAGGCCCGGCCTGGCCTCGGGTCTGTGGGGCCCAGGCCTGGCTCGGCCTGTGGGGCC